>CM058042.1:87629293-87688116 GCA_030169165.1 Centaurea solstitialis
TCAACAATCATTGACAATCCATAAGGTATCAACTAATATTTGCGTTGTAAGCCAAATAAAATGCTTTTGTTTCAGCTGTTAACGCAAGTGCTAACAACCCGGGCATTTAGAGAACCGAAAATTGGAGCAATAGAAGCATCATAACATGTCAAATGGGAAAAATATTCTATTCAGAGATGATTGTGTCAACAGCCTAAGGGGCTGTTTGGTAGTTGCTGAATGGTATGGTGCAGAATGGTTGAGAGGCTTTCTATGATGTAGTGCAGAATGAATTATGGTTGTTTGGTAATTGTTCTGAACGAATGTTCTGAATGACAATAAATGATCATTTTACCCCTCTTTGATAACAATCCCAATGACATTACTATACAAATTACAAAAAGGGAATTGATACTTCCACTTAATAAATTGATTCTTCCACATATTTACAACACCCTTAAAGCTAATGTACAAGTTAGTAAACCATTCATCTTCCTTGGATGAATCATTTATTATGTGGAAATATCAACACCCTTACAAAAATACCAAATACAAATGACCAAATTGATTGGATGCAATTCCATAAATAAACAACTGATTATAAATTACAATACCAAACTATTGTATATAAATCTACGAGCAAAGCCAAACAAAAGCTCGAACTTGCAAGACCAAACAGCACTTACCAAAACAAAACAAAAGCTCGAACTTGCAAAACCGTTGCACCGTGAATTGCTACTCATAGGGGTGTTCACGGGGCGGGACGGGGTGGGTAGTGAGATTTTTGACAACCATATGTACAGGGCGGGTACCTACTTTTAGTATCCGAAACGGAACCGTGCGGGGTGGGTACCCGCACTGAACGGATAGAAAAAAAGCGGGTACCCACGGTTTGGTTTCGGGAATCCGCATTTTGTCGAATTCTTTGATGTACACAAAATATATACTTAAAAATGAAGTTATTTTGTGACAAACTAACACAATTAACACTAAAAATGTTAGAAAATGAAAATAAAAGTATCGAAGATTGTCGTCGATATGAATATGCAAAAATGATCTAGATTGAATTTGAGCAACAAACCAACGGGGTGAACAAAGAAAACATGGTATGTAATAAAGATTTTTTTAAGATTAGTAGTTTTTTATTAAAAAGTATTAATAAATATATTTTTTCTTATTAAATTAATTATATACGGGGCTCGGCGGGTACCCGTGGGTAGTGGATTTTGAGAACCGAACCCGACCCGTGACTTAGCGGGTACCTTTATTTTCGGGTTTTTCGGGTCACGGGTTGCTCGGGTATCGGTTTTCTCGGTTTCGGATCATGCTGTTCGGTTTTATGGTTTTTTTGAACGCCCCTACTTTCTCAAAAGCAATGTTGGAAGAGACCTAAATCCTCTGCTACTGTGCCTGCCCCAAGCCAGACTGCTGTGACCTGGACCAAGTGCATCAGCTCAAATAGTGTACCAAAAAGATTGCATAGTAAATCAATAAACCATCATAGAATGTACCAAACATATGGAAAATTGGAAACAACAAATGATTTGGAAACAATCATTGATGTAAAAAAGCTTCCTGTATATATGAATTGCAATAGTTTGAAAACTCATTGATTTGGAAAATCTCCATGAATTTTGGCAATTTATTTGGAAACAAGTAATTTGGAAACCATCATTCATTTGGAAAAATCCATTAATGAAAAAAGCGTCAATGTATATGCCAATATTTTGAAACAACAACAAATTTGGAAAACCCATTGATTGGGGTCGATTGAATTTATATACCAATTTTGAAATAAAAACCCATCTATTGAAAATCTGTTAGGAAACAAAATCGATTTCCTGTTGATGAAACAAATTTCCAGAACCAAATAGAGTGTAAGGGCCAAATCAATTTTCAGAACGAAATCAATTTTAAGGGCCAAATCGATTTCAAGCATCAAATCGATTTCAAGAATCAAAACCAAATTTTGGATCGACTTCTATAACCAAATTGATTTCCAGAATCGATGTGAACCAAATGGATTTCAATAGACAACAAATAGATGTATAGATAGATGAAAAATCCATGTACCTTGATGAATGGTGCGACAAAGATGGATACGAGGCGACAATGAGAAAGATAGAGTGAAGGGCATATATGGAAAGATTAACCCTCTGAATCATATGCCTATCCCCCTCATGCAAAATCGTACAGAGGTAATCGTCACCATTCAAAGGTAAATTTTTTTTGCCAAACAAGTCCAGCCTCTGCGCGATTCAGAGGGAACCTCTTAAGGGTTCCATTAAGAGGTAAACAAACAGCCCCTAAGTGACTAAGACGTCCCAAAATATCAAGCAACAATGTGACTGTTCAAATGACAACATAGTATGTTAGCATATACACAAGATAAATATTTGTAGGAGTATATTTGACCTGTCAGGCTCAAGTGAAGAGCAGGGTGGTCTGGGTTCCATTAGAAACACCACATTGGATTCTGTGGCTTGAGTAATGTAGTTAATGTTTGAAAAACTAGTTGAACCAGGAACTCAGTGAAAGGATTGAGTCAAATGTAATGAGTTTTATGAAATTTTAAAGACTAGATTGAATTGACTAGTTTAGTAGTTGAATATGTAATGAGTTTTATGGAATTTTAAAGACTGGATTGAATAGACCGGTTTAGTAGTTGAATTGGTACAATTATTTTTTTAATTATTTTGGATTAATTTATATGTTTATTTTTTAAGTGTTTTCTAACTTAAATATATATGAATGTAAAAAAATAAAAAATACATAAAATGTTTGAAACTAGTTGAATTAGTGGTTGAATCGGAAACAAGTTATATACAAATAATCCTTTTGTTGCCCGGCCAAAAATTTAAGATGTCCATAACTTTTCAATCCACGAACTATGAAAACGAAGCTATCGACGATGAGTACATTTCCAGCATTTCAGATTTTGCACCCAACAATATGAAACATTATTTGGACACAACCAGGTAAATTCCTCAACGCGCGCGCGTTTGAATGGATGGATGCAGTCGTTTAGGGCATGGGAGGGGTTTTCTTCAGGTTATTTCGGGTGCAAACCTACTCATTAACATTATAGAGGGCCTACGTAAATTTTCTGGTGATTTCGCCACGGGATTTTCCGGATGCTTCCGGACTAGGCTACCAAAAGGTACCCCCTTTAGTGCCTGGGCAAAAATTTAAGACATCCATAACTTTTGCAACGGGAGTCCGTTTCAGGCCCACGAACTATCAAAACGAAGCTATCGACGATGAGTACATTTTCAGCATTTCAGATTTTGCACCCAACAATATGAAACATTATCCGGCCACAACCCGGTAAATTGATCGACGCGCGCACGTTTGACTGGATGGATGCAGTCATTTACGGCATGGGAGGGGTTTTCTTCAAGTTATTTCGGGTAGAGGTGCACAGAAAATCCGGTTATCCGATTTTGCGCAAAAACTATCCGAATCCGGTTTTATAAAAACCGAATTTTTTTCAAACTGGATCGGATTTTTTTCAAACCGGAATTTTTTCAAACCGGATTTTAACCGGATTGGATCCGATCCGGTTTGACCGGATAACCGGTTTAAACCGAACCGGTTTCAAATCAAACCGGTAATGTCTATGTGAGCTTACTGCTGTTGGGCCTGAAATCCTAAAAAAATTCACGGCCCATAAAAAATCACGGCCCACACCAATTCAGATTAGATTTCAATTGAATTTTCTGAATTTTCTAGCCCAAAAAAGACCCAATAGAGGACCGGTTCCACCGGAAACCGGTTTCAATCCGATCCGAAACCAGTTCCATCGAATATGGATTTTTCGAAAAACCGGTTGAAATCCGAACCGGTTTCTAACAAAACCGGTTTCTGACAGATCCAAAAAAACCGGTTTAGTATAAATCCGATCCGGATCGGATAAAAATCCGGTCATGTGCACCTCTAATTTCGGGTACAAAACTACTCATTAACATATTAGAGGGCCCACGTAAATTTTTGGTGATTTCGCCACAGGATTTTCCGGATGCTTCCGGACTAGGCTACCAAAGGGTACGTATCCCCTTTGGTGCCTGGGCAAAAATTTAAAACGTCCATAACTTTTGCTACGGTAGTCTGTTTCAGGCCCACAAACTATCAAAACGAAGCTATCGACGATGAGTACATTTCCAGCATTTCGGATTTTGCACCCAACAATATGAAACATTATCCGGCCACAACCCGGTAAATTGCTCGACGCGCGCGCATTTGAATGGATGGATGCAGTCGTTTAGGGCATGGGAGAGGTTTTCATTAGGTTATTTACGGGTGTAAACCTACTCATTAACATTATAGAGGTCCACGTAAATTTTCTGGTGATTTTGCCACGGGATTATCCGGATGCTTCCGGACTAGGCTACCAAAGGGTACCCGCTTTGGTGCCTGGGAAAAAATTTAAGATGTCCATAACTTTTGCTACGGGAGTCCGTTTCAGGCCCACGAACTATCAAAACGAAGCTATCGATGATGAGTACATTTCCAGCATTTCGGATTTTGCACCCAACAATATGAAACATTATTCGGCCACAACCCGGTAAATTGCTCGACGCGCGCGGGTTTGAATGGATGGATGTAGTCGTTTAGGGCATGAGAGGGGTTTTTCTTCAGGTTATTTCGGGTGCAAACCCACTCATTAACATTATAGAGAGCCAACGTAAATTTTCTGCTGATTTCGCCACGGGAATTTCCGGATGCTTTCGGACTAGGCTACCAAAGGGTACCCCCTTTTGTGCCTTAACAAAAATTTAAGACGTCTATAACTTTTGCTACGGGAGTCCGTTTCAGACCCACGAACTATCAAAATAAAGCTATCGACGATGAGTACATTTCCAACATTTCAGATTTTGCACCCAACAATATGAAACATTATCCGGCCACAACCCGGTAAATTGATCGACGCGCGCGCGTTTGACTGGATGGATGCAGTCATTTACGGCATGGGATGGGTATTCTTCAGGTTATTTCGGGTGCAAGACTACTAATTAACATATTAGAGGGCCCACGTATATTTTCTGGTGATTTCGCCACAGAATTTTCCGGATGCTTCCGGACTAGGCTACCAAAGGGAACCCCTTTGGTGCCTGGGCAAAAATTTAAGACGTCTATAACTTTTGCTACGGGAGTTTGTTTCAGGCCCATAAACTATCAAAACGAAGCTATCGATGATGAGTACATTTCCAACATTTCGAATTTTGCACCCAACAATATGAAACATTATCCGGACACAACCCGGTAAAATGTTCGACGCGCGCGCGTTTGAATGGAAGGATGACGTTGTTTAGGGCATGGGAGGGTTTTCTTTAGTTATTCCGGGTGCAAACCTACTCATAAAGATTATAGAGGGCCCACGTAAATTTTCTGGTGATTTCGCCACAGGATTTTCCGGAGGCTTCCGGACTAGGCTTCTAAAAGGTACCCCATTTGGTGCCTGGGCAAAAATTTAAGACGTCCATAACTTTTGCTACGGGAGTCTGTTTCAGGCCCACGAACTATCAAAACGAAGCTATCGACGATGAGTACATTTCCAGCATTTCGGATTTTGCAACCAACAATATAAAACATTATCCGGCCATAACCCCGTAAATTGCACGACAAGCGCGTTTGAATGGATGGATGTAGTCGTTTGGGGCATGGGAGGGGTTTTCTTCAGGTTATCTCGGGTGCAAACCTACTCATTATCATTATAGAGGGACCACGTAATATATCTGGAGATTTCGCAACGGGATTTTCCGGATGCTTCCGTACCAGGCTACCAAAGGGTACCCCTATGGTGACTGAGCAAAAATTTAAGACGTCCATAACTTTTGCTACGGGAGTCCGTTTCAGGCCAACGAACTATCAAAACGAAGCTATCGACGATGAGTACATTTCCAGCATTTCGTATTTTGCACCCGACAATATGAAACATTATCCGGCCACAAACCCATAAATTGCACGACGCGCGCGCGTTTGAATTGATGGATGTAGTCGTTTGGGGCATGAGAGGGGTTTTGTTCAGGTTAGTTCGAGAACAAACCTACTTATTATCATTATAGAGGGCCCACGTAAATTTTCTGGAGATTTCGCAACGGGATTTTCTGGATGCTTCCGGACCTAGCTACCAAAGGGTACCCCATTGGTGCCTGGGAAAAAATTTAAGACGTCCATAACTTTTGCTACGGGAGTCCGTTTCAGGCCCACGAACTATTAAAACGAAGCTATCGACGATGAGTACATTCCCAACATTTCGGATTTTGCACCCAACAATATGAAATAGTATCCGGCCACAACCCCGTAAATTGCACGATGCACACGCATTTAAATGGACGGATGTAGTCGTTTAGGGCATGTGAGGGGTTTTCTTCAGGTTATTTCGAATGCAAACCTACTCATTATCATTATAAAGAGCCCACGTAACTTTTCTGGAGATATCGCAATGGGATTTTCCGGATGCTCCGGACCAGGCTACCAAAGGGAAACCCCCTTTGGTGCTTGGGCAAAAATTTAAGACGTCCATAACTTTTGCTACGGGAGTCCGTTTCAGGCCCACAAACTATCAAAACGAAGCTATCGACGATGAGTACATTTCCAGCATTTCGGATTTTGCACCCAACAATATGAAATAGTATCCGGCCACAACCCGTAAATTGCACAACGCGCACGCGTTTAAATGGACGGATGTAGTCGTTTGGGGCATGTGAGGGGTTTTCATCATGTTATTTCGGGTGCAAACCTACTCATTATCCTTATAGAGGGCTCACGTAAATTTTCTGGAGATTTCGCAACAGGATTTTCCGGATGCTTCCAGACCAGGCTACCAAAGGGTAACCCTTTTGCTACCTGGGCAAAAATTTAAGACGTCCATAACTTTTGTTACGGGAGTCCGTTTCAGGCCAACGAACTATCAAAACGAAGCTATCGACGATGAGTACATTTCCAGCATTTCAGACTTTGCACCCAACAATATGAAACATTAACCGGCCACAAACCCGTAAATTGCACGACGCGCGCGCGTTTGAATGGATGGATGTAGTCGTTTGGGGCATGGGAGGGGTTTTATTTAGGTTATTTCGGGTGGAAACCTAATCATTATCATTATAGAGGGCCCATGTAAATTTTCTAGTGATTTCGCAATGGGATTTTCCGGATACTTCCGGACCAGGCTACCAAAGGGTACCCCCTTTGGTGTCTGGGCAAAAATTTAAGACGTCCATAACTTTTGCTTCGGGAGTTTGTTTCAGGCTCACGAACTACCAAAATGAAGCTATCTTCGATGAGTACATTTCCAGCATTTCAGATTTTGCACCCAACAATGTGAAACATTATCTGCCCACAACCCCGTAAATTGCATGACGCGTGCGCGCTTGAATGGATGGATGTAGTCGTTTGGGGCATGGGAGGGGTTTTCTTTTGGTTATTTCGGGTGCAAACCTAATCATTATCATTATAGAGGGCCCACGTAAATTTTCTAGTGATTTCGCAATGGGATTTTCCGGATACTTCCGGACCAGGCTACCAAAGGGTACCCCCTTTGCTGACTGGGCGAAAATTTAAGACGTCCATAACTTTTGCTACGGGACTCCGTTTCAGGCCCACGAACTATCAAAACGAAGCTATCGACGATGAGTACATTTCCAGCATTTCGGATTTTGCACCCATCAATATGAAACATTATCCACCCACAACCCGTAAATTGCATGACGCGCGCGCGTTTGAATGGATGGATGTAGTTGTTTGGGGCATGGGAGGGGTTTTCTTCGGGTTATTTCGGGTGCAAACCTAATCATTATCATTATAGAGGACCCACGTAAATTTTCTGGTGATTTCGCAACGGGATTTTCCGGATACTTCTGGACCAGGCTACCAAAAGGTACCTCTTTTAGTGCCTGGGCAAAAATTTAAGACGAGATTTTCTAGATGTTTCCGGACCAGGCTACCAAAGGGTTCCTCCTTTGGTGCCTGGGCCAAATTTTAAGACGTCCTCAACTTTTGCTACGGGAGTCCGTTTCAGGTCCACGAACTATCAAAACGAAGCTATCGACGATAAGTACATTTCCAGCATTTCGGATTTTGCACCCAACAATATGAAATAGTATCCGACCACAACCCCGTAAATTGCACGACACGCACGCGTTTAAATGGACAGATGTAGTCGTTTGGGGCTGTTGGGAATTGCAGACAAAAACAATTATGCACAGCGGAATAAAACAGAATTCCCAAACCAGAAGATCCATCCCAAACAGGTTTAGATACAATTTCAAGGGGTTTTAGAATAATACCTTATCAGATACAAAAACTGTTTTCGGAAAGCTAACGGGGAATACACCGCTACTGCACCACCACGAGAACCGCTGCTAGACCGCCTTAGGATTACCAAAAACTCGAAAAAACCGAAAACCCGGTTGAATGTGTGTGTGTATCGATTTTTGGGAGAGAGAGAGAAAGAGGTTTGGCTTTTTCTTTTTCTCTAAGTTACTAATGAGATTGCAATGAGAAAAACCTATTAGGTTTACCATATATTTATATTAGTAAATATGGTAATGTCCTAATAGAAAAGCCCGATTAATTATCAAGCCCGATAGGCTTTAATTAATCCTTTCCATATATTAATTTACTATTAATATATATCCATAAATAATAAATAGATTTATCTATTATTTATTTTTCTCTCTTAATTAATTAATTATACCAATTAATTAATTCCACACAACTGGTAAATCCAAATGATCTCTATTCGGGTGTGTAGCAGTGTGACCCACTAGTGCCTTATAACATTGGACACGGTAAACCTGTTACTGTCTTGCACATAATCCTTTCAGACTCCCACTTGTGCCAGACAAGTAACTCTACTGTTACCATTAGCCTAAGGAGGTCCCTAGCCAGACACTTAGGTTAACCAGGTTATAAGATCTCTTATATCCAGAGAAACAATTCTCGCTAGAATTGTACACAGGTTCATTCCTTTTACACGCGATATCTCTAAAGTGAGTTTTAGACATGGAGCGGAGGACTTCAATCTTAAACTCAAGTTTTCTTGACTCTGATCTCGATTGCTTGCAGTAACGGAACTTACCAAATAACAACTGTTATTCTATCCGAGCGTGGCCACGCATTTCTGCCAATCTCAACCGTCAAGGGGCCCGGAAACATCTCTCCTTTTACAGAGGTGTAAATCCCTTCTTGACTATCTGCATCTGGTCACATGGCTTCCGCTGCATCTAGTCACGCCCCGTATGGCCACCCTGTTACGGCGTAGCGTTAGAACGTGCTAAGAGTACAACAGTCCTCACATTCCCAGACCAAATATCTCAGGTCTAAGGACAACCTATCATCAAGTCAATGCTCATGACATAGGCTCCATGGAGCAGACTTGAAACTGGTCACTTCCAATACTCAAACACTCTGATGAGTATCTATGAATGTTTGGCCACATCACTTGTGCTTTTACTCATTACGTTTGAATAAACCACCAAACACCCATAATAGCGTTACAACCCTGCTAAGGTTCCCACCTTAACAAGTAGCTACGGAACTTTTAGATTTTACTTACAAGACTTGTATATAAAATCAGGGATAACTAAATATGCTAAAACTGGTTAATTTGAGACAATCATGAAAAATCCTCCTTATTTCCATCACACAGTGAAAATAATAAAACGTACATGATATAAAGTCTCAAAAATTAATCCACGGTAATAATCAAAAACTAAAACTAGCTACTAGTGTCCAGGTACTGCATCCCAATGGAATTAGCATGTGTCTCATGCTTCACTCTAGCTAGCGGCTTTGTCAGTGGATCCGCTACGTTCTCGTCCGTCGGAATCTTGCATATTCTAACGTCTCCTCTTCCGATGATCTCTCGGATGAGGTGAAACTTCCGAAGTACATGTCTCGACTTGTGATGCTCTCTAGGCTCCTTAGCTTGCGCCACAGCCCCAGAGTTATCACAATAAATATCCACCGGTCTAGAGATACTGGCTACAACTCTTAGATCCGTGATAAAGTTCCTGAGCCAGACCGCTTCCTTTGCTGCGTCTGAAGCTGCAATGTACTCGGCTTCGGTGGTAGAGTCTGCTATCGTGTCTTGCTTCGAGCTTTTCCACGAGATTGCTCCTCCGTTTAGGGTAAAAACATACCCTGACTGTGATCTGTAATCATCTCTGTCGGTCTGGAAACTAGCGTCTGAATAACCAGTGACACTAATCTCATCCTCAGAACCTCCAAAGACCAAGAACATTTCCTTTGTACGCCTCAGGTATTTTAGAATGTTCTTGACAGCCACCCAATGGGCTTCACCTGGGTTTTGCTGGTATCTGCTCGTTACACTTACTGAGTAAGCAACATCGGGCCTGGTACATAACATGGCATACATGATCGATCCAATTGCCGAAGCATATGGTATCGATTTCATCTTGTCCTTATCTTGACTAGATTCGGGACACTGTGCTTTACTTAGCACTATACCATGCTGCATTGGGATAAATCCTTTCTTGGATTCATCCATCCTGAATCGTTTCAGGACTTTATCAATGTATGTACCCTGACTAAGCCCAATAAGCCGCCTAGATCTATTTCTGTAGATTTTTATACCAAGTATATATGCGGCTTCTCCAAGGTCTTTCATTTGGAAACATTTGCTTAGCCAAGCTTTAACACTCTGTAAAGTTGGTATGTCATTTCCAATGAGTAGAATATCATCTACATATAAGACCAAGAAGGTTACTATGCTCCCACTGAACTTTGTGTAAACACATGGCTCAAACTCACTTTTGGCAAATCCAAATTCCTTGATTCGCTCATCGAAATGTAAGTTCCAGCTTCTGGATGCTTGCTTTAATCCATAAATGGATTTTAGCAACTTGCACACTTTATTAGGATTCTTTGGATCTACAAAACCTTCTGGTTGTTGCATGTAGACATCCTCTGTTAACTTCCCATTCAGGAAGGCTGTCTTAACATCCATTTGCCAAATCTCATAGTCAAAATATGCTGAGATGGCTATCAGAATCCTAATGGACTTTAACATAGCTACTGGCGAGAAGGTTTCATCATAGTCGATGCCATGAGTCTGCGTGAAACCTTTCGCGACCAGTCTAGCCTTAAAAGTGTGCACATTTCCGTCCCTGTCAGTTTTCTTCTTGAAAACCCATTTACGCCCAACAGCCCTACAGTGCTGGGGTAAATCTGTCAACTCCCAAACTTGGTTGTCGTACATGGACTGCATCTCCGCCTTCATGGCTTCCTGCCATTGCTCAGACTCATCGCCTGATACAGCTTCTCCATAGGATGTAGGTTCATTCAGGTCTCCTCCGTCCTGGGAGACTAGAAATCCAAGATACCTATCTGGTTCTTGCCTTATCCTAGTGGATCTGCGAAGGTCCTGTGTTTGCACTTCCTCAACCGTTTCTGGTTGAGTCTCAACATTACCTTGTTGAGTGACTGGCTCAACAATCGGTTCAGGTGTTTCTTCCTCTACTACCTGTAGGTCTATATCATTTCTGGTGTTCTCTTGACTGAGAAACTTTTCTTCCAGAAACTCTCCATTGCGAGCCACAAATACTTTGTTCTCGCTAGGATTATAGAAGTAGTATCCCAGTGTGTTCTTGGGATAGCCTACGAAGAAACACTTGTCTGATTTGGGTTTGAGTTTCTCCGAGGTTGTACGCTTAACGTATACCTCACAACCCCAAATCTTCAGAAAAGACAACTTAGGCTTCTTGCCTGTCCATAGTTCGTATGGAGTCTTTTCTACCGATTTAGTTGGCACTTTGTTCAGTATGTTTGCTGCTGTTACGAGCGCGTGTCCCCAGAATGATACTGGTAACGTGGAACGACACATCATTGACCGTACCATGTCAAGCAGGGTACGATTCCTCCTTTCTGATACACCATTCATCTGTGGTGTATACGGAGGGGTGAGTTGTGAAACAATCCCACACTCTCTTAGATGACTGTCAAATTCCAGGCTAAGATATTCTCCACCACGGTCTGACCTTAAGAACTTGATCTTCCTGTCAAGTTGATTCTGTACTTCACTCTGAAACTCTTTGAATTTCTCAAAAGCTTCAGACTTATGTCGTATCAAGTAGACATACCCATACCTACTGAAATCGTCAGTAAAGGTAATGAAGTACCGGTATCCTCCTCTCGCCTCATGACTAAAAGGTCCACACACATCAGTGTGTATGATCTCCAACAAGTCATTGGCCCTTTCATTGTCTTTGTTGAAAGGATGCTTTGTCATCTTGCCCGACAAACAAGATTCGCAATTACTAAAGGGCTTAAAATCGAAAGTCCCTAGAAGTCCTCCTTTCTGGAGTAGTTCTACGCGTTTCTTGTTTATATGTCCGAGCCGACAATGCCAGAGGTAAGTTTGATCCTCAATGTCTTTGGATCTTTTACTTATATGATAGATTTCGTTGTTACTTTCTTGGAGATTCAATATGTATAGACCATTCGAAGGAGTTGCTTTGAAATAAAACATGTCATTTTTAAAGCAAGAAATCATTTTATAATCGTATTTATAATAAAATCCTTGGTCTACCAATAAATCAAAAGAAAGAACATTCTTGATCATCTTAGGAACATAATAACAAGTATCGAGTTCCAAAACTAGACCCGAGGGCAAACTAAGACTGTAAGACCCTACGGCTTCAGCTACAAGCATCGTGCCTTCACCGACTCGTAGGTTCGAACGATCCTTCCTCAAGGTCTCCCTTCTAGTGAATCCCTGTAAATGATTACAAATTGGTTACCACTTCCTGTATCAAGTACCCATGATTCATAAGAAGTGATCAAACAATCTATCATAAAGATACCTGGCGCATCGGATAAACCGATGTCCATCTGGTCAACATTGAATGAGTGGATACAGATATCTTGGCTACCACATTCTGGGCAACTTAGATCTCCCAGCTCATCAATCCAATCAGTACTGTCCATGAGATCAGCACTTGCTTCCTTTGGCTCCAAACTGTCCAAAATATCTTCATGAACCTTTGCCACGTCCATCCTGGGTTCTCCCATGTATCCACTAGCTGTGACACGAATCTCCTTCGGGAGTGAGAACCACATCAGATACACAAGCTCCTCCTGAGTCATCTTGTATCCAAGTCGTGACAAACACTTAAAGAGTCTCCTTATCTCCAGGAGATGATCTTTAACTGATTGGCCTCTTTTCAGCTTCAGTGAAAAGATTTCTTTCATGATCAAATACTTGCCACAATTCTTATAGAAACCAATCTGGTTTTCTATACCCTTCACGACCTCATGGCAGAACTTAACTCTGAGATCGACCGTGAACTCGGGCGAGGCAGAGAAAGACAGAATCGACATCACGTCAGATTCATCAGCCATAAATCTAAAGTACTCAGCAAATTCCTCTTCAGGGGCATTGCTCTTAGGTCGTGATAGTGGTTTATTGATCACATAAAGCTTATCCTGGCCGCGCAAGACATTATCAAAATGCAACTTCCAAACTGGATAGTTTTGGCCCGTAAGCTTCCACTTGCCCATAATTAGGCGAAGTGATTCCTCAGGTGAATAAAACGGAACGGTAGTATAAGACATCTACATAAAGAATAAATTCCGATTTAGTTTATTGATTATAAAACTTCTAATAAATTTATTTACCCTTAGAAAAATAAGTTTATTAGACTAGAACCCATATTTCACATGTGTCGGTAGGCGGCTTGATCACGCAAACCAACCCATGCTATTTCTGGTAGGTAACCACTTATACCAATCGCATTTTAAACGAAAATACGACTTCTAAAACGTCGGGACATCGAATATTACATTCGTGCATATTTAGTCCCTCTAGTGCGCTTTGGCCCGATACGACACGGTGAATTGTTACAAAAACCAAAATAGATCGCACCACTCGAGACTGGGTGTACTTATCACACCCCTTTCAACTTGGGGTTTGAACGCGGATGTCCAAGGCTTGTTCACTTCCAACACCCGCGTACCTTACGCCAAAAGGGTCTCAAAGTGGGTCGCACTCACGTGATCTAAGATTTTTAAACCTAAGGGATTTTTAGCCAGTTTTTCAAAAACCTCAATTTTAAAACTGATTCGAAAAACACTCTGTAATCGAACCTCCAGGTTTTTATAAAACATCTCATTAGATTTTAGAAATTACGTTTTATGACAACCACGCAATTAAAACAAACCACGCAATTATATAAAAACGTAAAACATTGTGTCATAGCTTTTGCCCCTAAACTATTGTCAGTTAAGTGAGCCAACACTAAACTGACGGTCTTTAACCTAAGTGACAAACAACGCACAAGGCATGAAGGTAGAACGCTCCCACTGGCTCCGACATCCTCGGTTCTGTCTCCAAAGTCCGTCTCTATGGTTTTCTCCGTCTTCGGTGTAATTTAAAATACATAAAATAAAATTACAATAAAAAGGGTTGTAATTGGCACGCAGGCCTCCCTTACCAAAACAGAGATAAAATAAAGCACAACCATAGGTCTGGGGCTTGGCTATGACACTCGTAACTAACAGTTCAAATAAAACAAACTTGAAATAAAGCAGTTACGATAAACATGATTTAACCAAATTACAAAACTCAACTGGTTTTATAATTATCTAAAATTAATTTTAAAACGTAAAATTAATCTTATCCGGAGGTTTTAACCTATCTGATTAAAACAACCCTATTCACACGAAACCTTACCCGAAAACATCACCAGCGACGACAGCGGCAACCAAGGTCACCACCGCCGCCGCCGTTAGACCAACCGACGACAACAGCAGCAACGGCTGCCATTGCCGCCGTGGCCGGCGGTCTCGGCAACAACATCAAAACGCCACCACCACCACTCGGTGGTGTGGCCCGCGATCGTGGAAGCAACAAACGGCCACCGCCCCCGCCACGGCTTGGCCTTAGGGCAGCCGGCGGGTGGCCTGGTGGTTCACGGCTGGTCTGGCGACGACGGCCATAGCCGCCGCCACCCCTTCCCTCGGTCGCCGCCGTTAAACAACAGCAACGCCACCACCACCATCCTCGGTGGTGCGGCGATAAACAAATACAACCACCGCCACCGCCCGGCGAGGCCACAAGGCAGCCGGCGGTTGGTGGTGTGCGGTTCGTCTGGCGACGACGGCGACAGCCGCCGCCACCACCGCCTACAGCCCGGCGATCGGCCACGATGGCTAGCGCCACCGCAACCGATGCCCGCTTTCGATCGGTCCAACGCCGCTGCCACCGATCCGTGGTGGCCGGCGTTCGGATGGTGGTTTCGATCGGCAAACGGCCGCGATTCCACCATCGACGATCGTGGTTCGTGTGAATAACGATAAAAATCCAATTTTTAAAGCAAACAGATAAAAATCGAATTTTTTTTTAACAAAGCATAATAACGATAAACAGTTTATCACAAATAAACAATCCTGATCTAAACGTTTAGGAAGTGGCTCTGATACCACTGTTGGGAATTGCAGACAAAAACAATTATGCACAGCGGAATAAAACAGAATTCCCAAACCAGAAGATCCATCCCAAACAGGTTTAGATACAATTTCAAGGGGTTTTAGAATAATACCTTATCAGATACAAAAACTGTTTTCGGAAAGCTAACGGGGAATACACCGCTACTGCACCACCACGAGAACCGCTGCTAGACCGCCTTAGGATTACCAAAAACTCGAAAAACCGAAAACCCGGTTGAATGTGTGTGTGTATCGATTTTTGGGAGAGAGAGAGAAAGAGGTTTGGCTTTTTCTTTTTCTCTAAGTTACTAATGAGATTGCAATGAGAAAACCTATTAGGTTTACCATATATTTATATTAGTAAATATGGTAATGTCCTAATAGAAAAGCCCGATTAATTATCAAGCCCGATAGGCTTTAATTAATCCTTTCCATATATTAATTTACTATTAATATATATCCATAAATAATAAATAGATTTATCTATTATTTATTTTTCTCTCTTAATTAATTAATTATACCAATTAATTAATTCCACACAACTGGTAAATCCAAATGATCTCTATTCGGGTGTGTAGCAGTGTGACCCACTAGTGCCTTATAACATTGGACACGGTAAACCTGTTACTGTCTTGCACATAATCCTTTCAGGGGCTTGTGAGGGGTTTTCTTCAGGTTATTTCGGATGCAAACCTACTCATTATCATTATAAAGGGCCCACGTAACTTTTCTGGAGATTTTGCAACAGGATTTTCTGGATGCTCCGGACCAGGCTACCAAAAGGAAAGCCCCTTTGGTGCCTGGGCAAAAATTTAAGAAGTCCATAACTTTTGCTACGGGAGTCCGTTTCAGGCCCACGAACTATCAAAACGAAGCTATCGACGATGAGTACATTTCCAGAATTTCGGATTTTGCACCCAACAATATGAAACATTATCCGACCACAAACCTGTTAATTGCACGACACGCGCGCGTTTGAATGGATGGATGTTGTCGTTTGGGGCATGGGAGGGGTTTTCTTCAGGTTATTTCGGGTGTTAACCTACTCATTATCATTATAGATGGCCCATGTAAATTTTCTGGAGATTTCGCAACGGGATTTTCTGGATGCTTCCGGACCAGGTTACCAAAGGGTACCCCACTTTGGTGCCTGGGCAAAAATTAAAGATGTCTATAACTTTTGCTACGGGAGTTCGTTTCAGGCCCACGAACTATCAAAATGAAGCTATCGACGATGACTACATTTGCAACATTTCGGATTTTGCACCCAACAATATGAAACTTTTTCCGGCCACAACCCTGTAAATTGCACGACGCGCACGCGTTTGAATGGATGGATGTAGTCGTTTGGTGCATGTGAGGGGGTTTTATTCAGGTGATTTCGGGTGCAAACCTACTCAATATCATCATAGAGGGCCCACGTAAATTTTCTGGAGATTTCGCAACGGGATTTTCTGGATGCTTCCGGACCAAGCTACCAAAGGGTACCCCACTTTGGTGCCTGGGCAAAAATTTAAGACGTCCATAACTTTTGCTACGGAGTTCGTTACAGGCCCACGAACTATCAAAATGAAGCTATCGACGATGAGTACATTTCCAACATTTCGGATTTTGCACCCAACAATATGAAACATTTTCCGGGCACAACCCTGTAAATTGCACGACGCGTGCGCGTTTGAATGGATGGATGTAGTCGTTTGGGGAATGTGAGGGGGTTTTATTCAGGTTATTTCGGGTGCAAACCTACTCAATATCATCATAGAGGGCCCACGTAAATTTTCTGGAGATTTCGCAACGGTATTTTCTGGATGCTTCCGGACCAGGCTACCAAAGGGTACCCCACTTTGGTGCCTGGGCAAAAATTAAAGACGTCCATAACTTTTGCTACGGGAGTCCGTTTCAGGCCCACGAACTATCAAAACGAATCTATCGACGATGAGTACATTTCCAGCATTTCGGATTTTGCACCCATCAATATGAAACATTATCCGCCCACAACCCCGTAAATTGCATGACGCGCGCGCGTTTGAATGGATGGATGTAGTTGTTTGGGGCATGGGAGGGGTTTTCTTCGGGTTATTTCGGGTGCAAACCTAATCATTATCATTATAGAGGACCCACGTAAATTTTCTGGTGATTCGCAACGGGATTTTCCGGATACTTCTGACCAGGCTACCAAAAGGTACCTCCTTTAGTGCCTGGGCAAAAATTTAAGACGAGATTTTCTATATGTTTCCGGACCAGGCTACCAAAGGGTTCCTCCTTTGGTGCCTGGGCCAAATTTTAAGACGTCCTCAACTTTTGCTACGGGAGTCCGTTTCAGGCCCACGAACTATCAAACGAAGCTATCGACGATAAGTACATTTCCAGCATTTCGGATTTTGCACCCAACAATATGAAATAGTATCCGGCCACAACCCGTAAATTGCACGACGCGCACACGTTTAAATGGGCAGATGTAGTCGTTTGGGGCTTGTGAGGGGTTTTCTTCAGGTTATTTCGGATGCAAACCTACTCATTATCATTATAAAGGGCCCACGTAACTTTTCTGGAGATTTTGCAACGGGATTTTCTGGATGCTCCGGACCAGGCTACCAAAGGAAAGCCCTTTGGTGCCTGGGCAAAAATTTAAGACGTCCATAACTTTTGCTACGGGAGTCCGTTTCAGGCCCACGAACTATCAAAACGAAGCTATCGACGATGAGTACATTTCCAGAATTTCGGATTTTGCACCCAACAATATGAAACATTATCCGACCACAAACCTGTTAATTGCACGACACGCGCACGTTTGAATGGATGGATGTTGTAGTTTGGGGCATGGGAGGGTTTTCTTCAGGTTATTTCGGGTGTTAACCTACTCATTATCATTATAGATGGCCCATGAAATTTTCTGGAGATTTCGCAACGGGATTTTCTGGATGCTTCCCGACCAGGCTACCAAAGGGTACCCCACTTTGGTGCCTGGGCAAAATTAAAGATGTCTATAACTTTTGCTACGGGAGTTCGTTTCAGGCCCACGAACTATCAAAATGAAGCTATCGACGATGAGTACATTTGCAAATTCGGATTTTGCACCCAACATATGAAACATTTTCGGCCAAACCTGTAAATTGCACACGCGCGCGCGTTTGAATGGATGGATGTAGTCGTTTGGTGCATGTGAGGGGTTTTATTCAGGTTATTTCGGTGCAAACCTATCATATCATCATAGAGGGCCCACGTAAATTTTCTGGAGATTTCGCAACGGATTTTCTGGATGCTTCGGACCAAGCTACCAAAGGGTACCCCACTTTGGTGCCTAGGCAAAATTTAAGACGTCCATAACTTTGCTCGGGAGTTCGTTCCAGCACGAACTATCAAAATGAAGCTATCGACGTGAGTACATTTCCATATTTCGGATTTTGCACCAACAATATGAACATTTTCGGCCACAACCTGTAAATTGCTCGACGCGCGCGCGTTTGAATTGATGGATGTAGTCATTTGGGGAATGTGAGGGGGTTTTATTCAGGTTTTTCGGTGCAAACCTACTCAATATCATCATAGAGGGCCCACGTAAATTTTCTGGAGATTTCGCAACGGGTTTTCTGGATGCTTCCGGACCAGGCTACCAAAGGGTACCCCACTTTGGTGCCTGGGCAAAAATTAAATACGTCCATAACTTTTGCTCGGGAGTCCGTTTCAGGCCCACGAAACTATCAAAACGAATCTATCGACGATGAGTACATTTCCAGCATTTCGGATTTTGCACCCAACAATATGAAACATTATCCGGCCGCAACCCCGTAAGTTGCATGGCGCGCGCGCGTTTGAATGGATGGATGTAGTCGTTTGGGGCATGGGAGGGGTTTTCTTCAGGTTATTTCGGGTGCAAACCTACTCATTATCATTATAGAGGGCCCACGTAAATTTTCTAAATATTTTGCAACGGGATTTTTCGGATACTTCCGGACCAGGCTACCAAAGGGTACCCCCTTTGGTGCCCAGGCAAAAATTTAAGACGTCCATAACTTTTGCTACAGGAGTCTGTTTCAGGCCCACGAACTACCAAAACGAAGCTATCGTCGATGAGTACATTTCCAGCATTTCGGATTTTGCACCCAATAATATGAAACATTATCCGGTCACAACCCCGTAAATTGCACGACGTGCACACGTTTGAATGGATGGATGTAGTCGTTTGGGGGATGGGAGGGGTTTTCTTCAAGTTATTTCAGGTGCAAACCTACTCATTATCATCATAGAGGGCCCACGTAAATTTTCTGGAGATTTTGTAACAAGATTTTCCGGATGCTTCCAGACCAGACTACAAAAGGGTACCTCCTTTGGTGCCTGGGCCAAATTTTAAGACGTCCTCAACTTTTGCTACGGGAGTCCGTTTCAGGCCCACGAACTATCAAAACGAAGCTATCGACGATAAGTACATTTCCAGCATTTCGGATTTTGCACCCAACAATATGAAATAGTATCCGGCCACAACCCCGTAAATTGCACGACGCGCACGCGTTTAAATGGACAGATGTAGTCGTTTGGGGCTTGTGAGGGGTTTTCTTCAGGTTATTTCGGATGCAAACCTACTCATTATCATTATAAAGGGCCCACGTAACTTTTCTGGAGATTTTGCAACGGGATTTTCCGGATGCTCCGGACCAGGCTACCAAAAGGAAATCCCCTTTGGTGCCTGGGCAAAAATTTAAGACGTCCATTACTTTTGCTACGGGAGTCCGTTTCAGGCCCACGAACTATCAAAACGAATCTATCGACGATGAGTACATTTCCAGCATTTCGGATTTTGCACCCATCAATATGAAACATTATCCGCCCACAACCCCGTAAATTGCATGACGCGCGCACGTTTAAATGGATGGATGTAGTTGTTTGGGGCATGGGAGGGGTTTTCTTCGGGTTATTTCGGGTGCAAACCTAATCATTATCATTATAGAGGACCCACGTAAATTTTCTGGTGATTTCGCAACGGGATTTTCCGGATACTTCTGGACCAGGCTACCAAAAGGTACCTCCTTTAGTGCCTGGGCAAAAATTTAAGACGAGAATTTCTAGATGTTTCCGGACCAGGCTACCAAAGGGTTCCTCCTTTCGTGCCTGGGCCAAAATTTAAGACGTCCTCAACTTTTGCTACGGGAGTCCGTTTCAGGCCCACGAACTATCAAAACGAAGCTATCGACGATAAGTACATTTCCAGCATTTCGGATTTTGCACCCAACAATATGAAACATTATCCGGCCGCAACCCCGTAAGTTGCACGGCGCGCGCGTTTGAATGGATGGATGTAGTCGTTTGGGGCATGGGAGGGGTTTTCTTCAGGTTATTTCGGGTGCAAACCTACTCATTATCATTATAGAGGGCCCACGTAAATTTTCTAAAGATTTCGCAACGGGATTTTTCGGATACTTCCGGACCAGGCTACCAAAGGGTACCCCCTTTGGTGTCCAGGCAAAAATTTAAGACGTCAATAACTTTTGCTACAGGAGTCTGTTTCAGGCCCACGAACTACCAAAACGAAGCTATCGTCGATGAGTACATTTCCAGCATTTCGGATTTTGCACCCAATAATATGAAACATTATCCGGTCACAACCCCGTAAATTGCACGACGTGCACACGTTTGAATGGATGGATGTAGTCGTTTGGGGGATAGGAGGGGTTTTCTTCAAGTTATTTCAGGTGCAAACCTACTCATTATCATCATAGAGGGCCCACGTAAATTTTCTGGAGATTTCGTAAAAAGATTTTCCGGATGCTTCCAGACCAGGCTACAAAAGGGTACCTCCTTTGGTACCTGGGCAAAGATTTAAGACGTCCACTACTTTTGCTACGGGAGTCCGTTCCAGGCCCACGAACTATCAAAACGAAGCTATCGACGATAAGTACATTTCCAGCATTTCGGATTTGCACCCAACAATATGAAATAGTATCCGGCCACAACCCCGTAAATTGCACGACGCGCGCGCGTTTGAATGGATTGATGTAGTCGTTTGGGGTATTGGAGGGGTTTTTCTTCAGGTTATTTCGGGTGCATACCTACTCATTATCATTATAAAGGGCCCACGTAAATTTTCTGTATATTTCACAACGGGATTTTCCGGATGTTTCCGGACCAGGCTACCAAAACGTACCCCTTTGGTTCCTGGGCAAAAATTTAAGACGTCCGTAACTCTTGTTACGGGAGTCCGTTTCAGGCTCACGAACTATCAAAATGAAGCTATCAACGATGAGTACATTTCCAACATTTCGGATTTTGCACCCAACAATATGAAACATTATCCGGCCACAACCCCGTAAATTGAACGATGCGCGTGCGTTTGAATGTATGGATGTAGTCGTTTGGGGCATGGGAGGGGTTTTCTACAGGTTATTACGTGTGCAAACCTACTCATTATCATGATTGAGGGCCCTCGTAAATTTTCTGGAGATTCCGCAACGGGATTATCTGGATGCTTCTGGCCCAGGCTACGAAAGGGTACCCATTTTGGTTCCTGGGCAAAAATTTAAGACGTCCATAACTTTTGCTACGGAGTCCGTTTCAGGCCCACGAACTATCAAAACGAAGCTATCGACGATGAGTACATTTTCAGCATTTCGGATTTTGCACCCAACAATAGGAAACATTATCCGGCCGCAACCCCGTAAATTGCACAACATGCGCGCGTTTAAATGGATGGATGTAGTCGTATGTGGCATGAGAGGGGTTTTCTTCAGGTTATTTCGGGTGCAAACCTACTCATTATCATTCTAGAGGGCCCACGTAAGTTTTCTGGAGATTTTGCAACGAGATTTTCCGGATGCTTCCAGACCAGGCTACCAAAGGGTACCTCCTTTGGTGCATGGGCAAAAATTTAAGACGTCCACAACTTTTGCTACGGGAGTCCGTTCCAGGCCCACGAACTATCAAAACGAAGCTATCGACGATGAGTACATTTCCAGTATTTCGGATTTTGCACCCAACAATATGAAATTGTATCCGGCCACAACCCCGTAAATTGCATGAGCGCGCGCGCGTTTGAATGGATGGATGTAGTCGTTTGGGGTATTGGAGGGGTTTTCTTCAGGTTATGTCGGGTGCATACCTACTCATTATCATTATAAAGGGCCCACGTAAAATTTCTGTAGATTTCACAACGGGATTTTCTGGATGTTTCCGGACCAGGCTACCAAAGGGTACCCCCTTTGGTGCCTGGGCAAAAATTTAAGACGTCCATAACTTTTGCTACGGGAGTCCGATTCAGGCTCACGAACTATCAAAATGAAGATATCAACGATGAGTACATTTCCAACATTTTGGATTTTGCACCCAACAATATGAAACATTATCCGGCCACAACCCCGTAAATTGAACGACGCGCGCGCGTTTGAATGTATGGATTTAGTCGTTTGGGGCAAGGGAGGGTTTTCTACAGGTTATTTCGGGTGCAAACCTAGTCATTATCATTATAGAGGGCCCTCGTAAATTTTCTGGAGATTCCGCAACGGCATTTTCTGGATGCTTCCGGCCCAGGCGACCAAAGGGTACCCCATTTGGTGCCTGAGCAAAAATTCAAGACGTCCATAACTTTTGCTACGGAAGTCTGGTTCAGGCCCACAAACTATCGAAACGAAGCTATCGACGATGAGTACATTTCCAGCATTTCCAATTTTGCACCCAACAATATGAAACATTATCCGGCCACAACCCGGTAAATTGCTCGACGCGCACGCGTTTGAATGGATGGGTGTAGTCGTTTAGGACATGGGACGAGTTTTCTTCAGGTTATTTCAGGTGCAAACCAACTCATTAACATTATAGAGGGCCCACGAAAATTTTCTGGTGATTTCGCCACGGGATTTCCCGGATGCTTCCGGAATAGGCTACCAAAGGGTACCCCCTTTTGGTGCCTGGGCAAAAATTTAAGACGTCCAAAACTTTTGCTTCGGGAGTCCGTTTCAGGCCCACGAACTATCAAAACGAAGCTATCGACGA
The DNA here is from genome assembly GCA_030169165.1 of Centaurea solstitialis. Taxonomy (NCBI): domain Eukaryota; kingdom Viridiplantae; phylum Streptophyta; class Magnoliopsida; order Asterales; family Asteraceae; genus Centaurea; species Centaurea solstitialis. The sequence goes on from CM058042.1 coordinate 87,652,703, forward strand.
TGACTACATTTCCAACATTTTGGATTTTACATCCAACAATATGAAACATTATACAGCCACAACCCGGTTAATTGCTCGACACGCGCGCGTTTGAATGGATGGATGTCGTCGTTTAGGGCATGGGAGGGTTTTCTTCAGGTTATTTCGGGTGCAAACCAACTCATTAACATTATAGAGGGCCCACGTAAATTTTCTGGTGATTTTTCCACGGGATTTCTGGATGCTTCCGGACTATGCTAACAAAGGGTACCCACTTTGGTGCCTGGGCAAAAATTTAAGACGTCCATAACTTTTGCTACGGAATTCCGTTTCAGGCCCACAAACTATCAAAACGAAGCTATCGACGATCAATACATTTCCAACATTTCGGATTTTGCACCCAACAATATGAAACAGTATCCGGCCACAACCCGGTAAATTGATCAACGCACGCGCGTTTGAATGGATGGATGCAGTCGTTTAGGGAATGATAGGGGTTTTCTTCAGGTTATTTCGGGTGCAAACCTACTCATTAACATTATAGAGGGCCCACGTAATTTTCTGGTGATTTCGCCATAGTATTTTCTGGATGCTTCCGGACGAGGCTACCAAAGGGTACCCCATTTGGTGCCTGGGCAAAAATTTAAGACGTCCATAACTTTTGCTACGTGAGTCCGTTTCAGGCCCACGAACTATCAAAACGAAGCTATCGACGATGAATACATTTCCAGCATTTCAGATTTTGCACCCAACAATATGCAACATTATTCGGCCACAACCAGGTAAAGTGCTCGACGCGCGCGCGTTAGAATGAATGGATGTAGTTGTTTAGGGCATGGGAGAGGTTTTCTTCAAGTTATTTCGGGTGCAAACCTACTCATTAACATTATAGAGGGCCCACGTAAATTTTCTGATGATTTCGCCATGGGATTTTCCGGATGCTTCCGGACTAGGCTACCAAAGGGTACCCCCTTTTGGTGCCTGGGCAAAAATTTAAGACGTCTACAACTTTTGCTACGGGAGTCCGTTTCAGGCCCACGAACTATCAAAACAAAGCTATCGACGATGGGTACATTTCCAACATTTCGGGTTATACACCCAACAATATGAAAGATTATCCGGCCACAACCGGTAAATTGCTTGACGCGCACGAGTTTGAATGGATGGATGCAGTCGTTTAGCGCATGGGAGGGGTTTTCTTCAGGTTATTTCGGGTGCAAACCAACTCATTAACGTTATAGAGGGCCCACGTAAAATTTCTGGTGATTTCGCCACGGGATTTTCTGGATGCTTCCGGACTAGGCTACCAAAGGGTACCCACTTTGGTGTCTGGGCAAAAATTTAAGACGTCCATAACTTTTGCTATGGGAGTCCGTTTCAGGCCCACGAACTATCAAAACGAAGCTATCAACGATGTATACATTTCCAGCATTTCGGATTTTGCACCCAACAATATGAAACATTATCCGGCCACAACCCGGTAAATTGCTCAATGCCCACACGTTTGAATGGATGGATGCAGTTGTTTAGGGCATGGAAGGGTTTTCTTCAGGTTATTTCGGGTGCAAACGTACTCATTAACATTATAGAAGGCCCACGTAAATTTTCTGCTGATTTCGCCAAGGGATATTTTGGATGCTTTTGGACCAGGCTACCAAAGGGTTCCCCTTTTGGTGTCTGGGCGAAAATTTAAGACGTCCATAACTTTTGCTACGGGAGTCCGTTTCAGGCCTATGAACTATCAAAACGAAGCTATCGACGATGAGTACATTTCCAGCATTTTGGATTTTGCACCCACTAATATGAAACGTTATCCGGCCACAACCCGGTAAATTGTTAGACGCGCGCGCGTTTGAATGGATGGATGCAGTCGTTTAGGGCATGTGAGGGGTTTTATTCAGGTTATTTCTGGTGTAAACCTACTCATTAACATTATAGAGCGCCCACGTAAATTTTCTGGTGTTTTCGCAACGGGATTTTCCGAATGCTTCCGGACTAGGTTACCAAAGGGTACCCCCTTTGGTGCTTGGGCAAAAATTTAAGACGTCCATAACTTTTGCTACGGGAGTCCGTTTTAGGCCCACAAACTATCAAAACGAAGCTTTCGACGATGAATACATTTCCTGCATTTCAGATTTTGCACCCAACAATATGCAACATTATCCGGCCACAACCGGTAAAGTGCTCGACGCGCTCGCGTTTGAATGAATGGATGCAGTCGTTTAGGGCATGGGAGGGGTTTTCTTCAGGTTATTTCGGGTGCAAACCTACTCATTAACATTATTGAGGGCCCACGTATATTTTCTGGTGATTTCGCCACGGGATTTTTCGGATGCTTCCGAACTAGGCTACTGATAGGTGTTATTTTATAACCCCTATTTTGAGTCTTTTAGTTCACTTTTTCAACATTTTGGTAGGCCATTGTGTCACTATTAGTCCTAATTTATGCTACTTTAGTATATACTAGTAACTTCACTATTTTATGTTCATTTATGCTTAATTAGATATAATTTTAGTACTTATATGCTTTAAATTTCAGATTTTGCAGAATGGCCCAGTGCTACAGGATGCTGTAGGAGTGCTGTAGGCTGTAGCAGTATTGCAAAAGTGCTAGAAGCGGATTTTATGACTCCTCACCTATTGGGCCGGACTTTTGGAGCTGATTGGGCCTTGTGAATTCAGCAGCCCACTTTTGGAGACTAAAATCCCAAGCCTTTTTAATACTATGTTGTATTTTAATGAAACCTGGTGCCTAAGTTTCATATTAGTATAAATAGATGCATTTACATTAGTTTGTAATTACCAACTTCATTACTTTCTTTTGTGTTTCGGTTTACTTTGTTCTTTGGGGTCGTAGTTACTAGTTCGTGAACATCACACAAGTTAAGTGGTGCTAAAAGTCTATTCAGTCTTTAGCATTATTTCACTTGTCGTCCTTCCGTATTAATATAATTTCGAAGCTTTTCAGTAACATCTTGTTCTCGGTTTCTTAGTTGCCATCTTTCAAAAGTGCGTTATTTTACCATTGTACGTGTTTTCAAAGTTTTTTGTGTTCTTGAAATTCGGTTCATGTGACTTATAACATTCCATCAAGTTTTAAGCAACTTTCGATTTTTAAACATCAAGATATTCAGTTTACATCAAATTTGAAAGTCTTTCGTCTTTTCAAACAAAGTTCGCTATTAGTTTAATTATTCATCATTCGGTACCAGTTCGTGTTTTCACTAGTTTATGCTCGAAACTTGTCTTGCAAGTAACCTTCTTTCTAAAACTTTCATCACAAGAAACAAGGGTTAGTCAAATCTAGCCCTTAGTACTTCTTTGTACCTTTTAGTACCTTTAAGTACTTTTTAAGTACTTTTTGGAAAGACTTTTACTTTTAATTGCTTTCATTCCAAGTTACTATTTTGTGAGTCACTTTCATACTGATATTTACTGTTCTATTGAAATTACTTACACTCTATTTCTTCCAAACTAGATTTATTTCTAATAGTGAAGAACGTATTGTGTAGTAATCAGCAGTTTATTACTTTTCTTCCAAGCAAAGCTATTTTCTTGAACTGTTTACTTACCGTTCTTTGATTCCTGATCTGTTTACTACTGTTATCTACATCTGTTCTTTTAGAACTATTTACACTCTGTATCTCTCAAGTTGGAATTATTTCCAATATTGAAGATCGTATTGTGTATTAATTACCAATTTACTTTACCTTTCAATTGTTCCACTGGTTACCTTTCCAGTACTTATTATTTCTGTAATTTATATTTCAGTTATTCACTTTATTGCAGTTTACTGGTCATAATTCCAGTGTTTACTTTTCCGTATTTCTACTGGTCATATTTCCAGTATTTACTTTCCTGCTCTCTTACTGGTCATTCCATCCAGTATTTATTTTCCAGTTATTACATTACAACAATTTACCTGCTTTAATTTTATTGGAGTTATATACACTCTGTTTCTCTCATCAAAGAGAATGTATTGTGTAATAACTACCACTTTGCTTTATTTCTGCAATTTAATTTACAGCAATTCTACCGGTCATAATCCAGTGTTTACATTCCAGCACTTGCAGTTTTCATTACTGCTTTCATTTTATCTGCTATTTAAGATTCCAGTACTCACATCTTTCGCGAGAAGAATCCGAGCCATGATGGGCTAATTGCCTTAGCTTGGGGTGTGAGGAAATGTTGAGACCACTATCGGTGTTGGTGCGGTAATTATTGTATATAAAAAGCGAAACAAGTTTTAACCTCTAATGCCTAGCCACTGTCTTACCACATATACAGGCAAGCGTACCTGATCGTGAGTAATATAGTGTAGGAAAGTCCAGGTATCGTATCTACCACTGGGAACGGTCAAGTTATCGTAGACTGTTAATCTTGACTAGTTTAATTAACCTAAAGCTTTGGGGGGGGGGGGTTTATGAAAAAGGTTTAATAACTAAAAATACAATTAAATTAACTAAGAACTAAGAAAGCAATTAAAATATTGAAAACTATATGAAGGAAAACAGTAGTACTTATCATGGTATAGTGAATCCCCAAGTGGATGATTTAAAAGGCTTGGTTTGGTTGTTTCGGTTATTGTAGGAATTTAAGTCTGAGACACCCTAACATGTGACTATTATGGCTATCAACTAGGTCTTGGTCCTCCTACTCCCAATACATAGATCGTTTGTCAGACAATCTAGTACCGGTCACCCAATCCTATCTCTATTGCATGGTTTTCTACTACCTGGTCGCTCTCGGTCCGAGTAACCACCTAACACAACTCTCCGGAACGAAGGGTAGGTCAAGAAAGGTTGATTATCCTATCGGAGTCTATCTATCTTGGTCAAACAGATACACCCAACCAACGAGTTCAAATAACCAAACAATACGAATCAGATCGGAACCATAACACACATTCAATTAACCAAAAACAAACCAATAAACATTAAATCATAAAATCATCATCCACAATGGTTCATCGACCACAATAAGTACCACTATAAAAACTACTTACTAGACATAATAAAAACAGGTAGACACAGACATTATACTGACAGTACAACGACGGATGATCGAAGATCGAACCCCGCAGCGTATCAGCACCACTCAAATTTCACTCCCTATCTCTCTGCCTATCTATGTGTCTCTCTAAAAATCTCTATATAAACTGAAGGATGAGGCTGGTATTTAAAAGGAGAGGTCAGAGCCCATTTCGCGTTCGCCAGACGGCACTTTTGCGGCGCGAAATACTTAGGGCAAACCCTGGATTTTGAACTTTAGCGAACTTGGCGGCGCCAAACTTGAAAACTCGCGATCGCCAAAAGGCTACTGGATTGAGTTTGTGCATTTTTCACGTTTTCTCGCCTTTTTTCCGTACTTTTCCGTTCTACGGCCTCCAAAACCTACAAAAGCAATAATAAGTCCAATTGGTGAGTAAAATGATCAGAAATGGGTAAGAAATGGGGTAAATTCATACAATTAAGCTCAACCAAAACATGTATAATTTTGGTGTTATCAGGTGTGAAAGTATATCATGTGTTTTACTGTTATAATCTAACTGTTTATTGCAGGTGTTTGACATTTCATTGAAGATTGTACCAAGTTGATTGACGACCAATTTAGTACAAGAAAGTGCACTAGCTTTCAGAGTTAGGGTTTATGTTAAACATCTGTAATAGACGTGAGAAGGCTAAAAGTAGCTTTAGTACTTAATTGTGCTATACTCATCTAGTGAGATTGGTAACACTGTGTTGTGCTAGGATTCGTGACTAATATATCACCTCTGAATGCACGTTGACCTGTGTGTACTCCTGGGAGGCAGGTTAAACCAGTAGTTGGACCTTCAGTAAGCATAGGATTATTTCTAGATCAGCTGTGTCTCATCAGACCCTTGCACCCTGTGCTTCTTTCTCTGATAGATTTTACAACCAATCATTCACTCACTCGCTCAAGCAGCACTTTAAAATCCTCGAATTCGCCATCTGAAATCATCTTTTACGAACTAGACTTTCTGCTAAAAAGACTTTTGCACAAAACCTTCCCTGACGATGGATATCTGGTATTTACTTACCATTATTACTTGTTACGAAACGATAGTAGTTCAAGGTGTATACTTGCGCCTGGTTCTATTTTCCAGTTGAATCTCACAGTTCATGGTCGTTTGTTGCCCTTGCTCTTGTTCCCAATTCCAAAAGGGACAGGACAAGGAATTTGTCCTAACAGCTACCAAAGGGTACCCCCTTTTGGTGCCTGCGTAAAAATTTAAGACGTCCATAACTTTTGTTACGGGAGTCCGTTTCAGGCCCACAAACTATCAAAACGAAGCTATCGACGATGAGTACATTTCCAGCATTTCAGATTTTGCACCCAACAATATGAAACATTATCCGGCCACAACCCGGTAAATTGCTCGACGCGCGCGCGTTTGAATGGATTGATGTGGTCGTTTAGGGAATGAGAGGGGTTTTCTTCAGGTTATTTCGGGTGCAAACCAACTCATTAACGTTATAGAGGGCCCACGTAAATTATCTGGTGATTTCGCCACGAGATTTTCCGGATGCTTCCTGACTAGGCTACCAAAGGGTACCCTATTTGGTGCCTGGGCAAAAATTTAAGACGTCCATAACTTTTGCTACGAGAGTCCGTTTCAGGCCCACGAACTATCAAAACGAAGCTATCGACGATGAATACATTTTTAGCATTTCGGATTTTGCACCCAACAATATGAAACATTATCCAGCCACAACCCGGTAAACTGCTTGACGCGCGCGCGTTTGAATGGATGGATGCAGTCGTTGACGGCATGTGAGGGGTTTTCTTTGGGTTATTTCGGGTGCAAACCTACTCATTAACATTATAGAGGGCCCACGTAAATTTTCTAGCGATTTCGCCACGGGATTTTCCGGATGCTTCCGGACTAGGCTACCAAAGGGTACCCCACTTTGGTGCCTGGGCAAAAATTGAAGATGTCTATAACTTTTGCTACGGGAGTTCGTTTCACGCCCACGAACTATCAAAATGAAGCTATCGACGATGAGTACATTTGCAACATTTCAGATTTTGCACCCACCAATATGAAACTTTTTCCGGCCACAACCCCGTAAATTGCACGACGTGCGCGCGTTTGAATGGATGGATGTAGTCGTTTGGTGCATGTGAGGGGGTTTTATTCAGGTATTTTTGCCTGGGTGCAAACCTACTCAATATCATCATAGAGGGCCCACGTAAATTTTCTGGAGATTTCGCAATGGGATTTTCTGGATGCTTCCGGACCAAGCTACCAAAGGGTACCCCACTTTGGTGTCTGGGCAAAAATTTATGACGTCCATAACTTTTGCTACGGGTGTTCGTTACAGGCCCACGAACTATCAAAATGAAGCTATCGACGATGAGTACATTTCCAACATTTCGGATTTTGCACCCAACAATATGAAACATTTTCCGGCCACAACACTGTAAATTGCACGACGCGTGCGCGTTTGAATGGATGGATGTAGTCGTTTGGGGAATGTGAGGGGGTTTTATTCAGGTTATTTCGGGTGCAAACCTACTCAATATCATCATAGAGGGCCCACGTAAATTTTCTGGAGATTTCGCAACGGGATTTTCTGGATGCTTCCGGACCAGGCTACCAAAGGGTACCCCACTTTGGTGCCTGGGCAAAAATTAAAGACGTCCATAACTTTTGCTACGGGAGTCCGTTTCAGGCCCACGAACTATCAAAACGAATCTATCGACGATGAGTACATTTCCAGCATTTCGGATTTTGCACCCATCAATATGAAACATTATCCGCCCACAACCCCGTAAATTGCATGACGCGCGCGCGTTTGAATGGATGGATGTAGTTGTTTGGCGTATGGGAGGGGTTTTCTTCGGGTTATTTCGGGTGCAAACCTAATCATTATCATTATAGAGGACCCACGTAAATTTTCTGGTGATTTCGCAACGGGATTTTCCGGATACTTCTTGACCAGGCTACCAAAAGGTACCTCCTTTAGTGCCTGGGCAAAAATTTAAGACGAGATTTTCTAGATGTTTCCGGACCAGGCTACCAAAGGGTTCCTCCTTTGGTGCCTGGGCCAAATTTTAAGACGTCCTCAACTTTTGCTACGGGAGTCCGTTTCAGGCCCACGAACTATCAAAACGAAGCTATCGACGATAAGTACATTTCCAGCATTTCGGATTTTGCACCCAACAATATGAAATAGTATCCGGCCACAACCCCGTAAATTGCACGACGCGCACACGTTTAAATGGGCAGATGTAGTCGTTTGGGGCTTGTGAGGGGTTTTCTTCAGGTTATTTCGGATGCAAACCTACTCATTATCATTATAAAGGGCCCACGTAACTTTTCTGGAGATTTTGCAACGGGATTTTCTGGATGCTCCGGACCAGGCTACCAAAAGGAAAGCCCCTTTGGTGCCTGGGCAAAAATTTAAGACGTCCATAACTTTTGCTACGGGAGTCCGTTTCAGGCCCACGAACTATCAAAACGAAGCTATCGACGATGAGTACATTTCCAGAATTTCGGATTTTGCCCCAACAATATGAAACATTATCCGACCACAAACCTGTTAATTGCACGACACGCGCACGTTTGAATGGATGGATGTTGTCGTTTGGGGCATGGGAGGGGTTTTCTTCAGGTTATTTCGGGTGTTAACCTACTCATTATCATTATAGATGGCCCATGTAAATTTTCTGGAGATTTCGCAACGGGATTTTCTGGATGCTTCCCGACCAGGCTACCAAAGGGTACCCCACTTTGGTGCCTGGGCAAAAATTAAAGATGTCTACAACTTTTGCTACGGGAGTTCGTTTCAGGCCCACGAACTATCAAAATGAAGCTATCGACGATGAGTACATTTGCAACATTTCGGATTTTGCACCCAACAATATGAAACATTTTCCGGCCACAACCCTGTAAATTGCACGACGCGCGCGCGTTTGAATGGATGGATGTAGTCGTTTGGTGCATGTGAGGGGGTTTTATTCAGGTTATTTCGGGTGCAAACCTACTCAATATCATCATAGAGGGCCCACGTAAATTTTCTGGAGATTTCGCAACGGGATTTTCTGGATGCTTCCGGACCAAGCTACCAAAGGGTACCCCACTTTGGTGCCTGGGCAAAAATTTAAGACGTCCATAACTTTTGCTACGGGAGTTCGTTCCAGGCCCACGAACTATCAAAATGAAGCTATCGACGATGAGTACATTTCCAACATTTCGGATTTTGCACCCAACAATATGAAACATTTTCCGGCCACAACCCTGTAAATTGCTCGACGCGCGCGCGTTTGAATTGATGGATGTAGTCGTTTGGGGAATGTGAGGGGGTTTTATTCAGGTTATTTCGGGTGCAAACCTACTCAATATCATCATAGAGGGCCCACGTAAATTTTCTGGAGATTTAGCAACGGGATTTTCTGGATGCTTCCGGACCAGGCCACCAAAGGGTACCCCACTTTGGTGCGTGGGCAAAAATTAAAGACGTCCATAACTTTTGCTACGGGAGTCCGTTTCAGGCCCACGAACTATCAAAACGAATCTATCGACGATGAGTACATTTCCAGCATTTCAGATTTTGCACCCAACAATTTGAAACATTATCCGGTCGCAACCCCGTAAGTTGCATGGCGCGCGCGCGTTTGAATGGATGGATGTAGTCGTTTGGGGCATGGGAGGGGTTTTCTTCAGGTTATTTCGGGTGCAAACCTACTCATTATCATTATAGAGGGCCCACGTAAATTTTCTAAAGATTTTGCAACGGGATTTTTCGGATACTTCCGGACCAGGCTACCAAAGGGTACCCCCTTTGGTGCCCAGGCAAAAATTTAAGACGTCCATAACTTTTGCTACAGGAGTCTGTTTCAGGCCCACGAACTACCAAAACGAAGCTATCGTCGATGAGTACATTTCCAGCATTTCGGTTTTTGCACCCAATAATATGAAACATTATCCGGTCACAACCCCGTAAATTGCACGACGTGCACACGTTTGAATGGATGGATGTAGTCGTTTGGGGATGGGAGGGGTTTTCTTCAAGTTATTTCAGGTGCAAACCTACTCATTATCATCATAGAGGGCCCACGTAAATTTTCTGGAGATTTCGTAACAAGATTTTCCGGATGCTTCCAGACCAGACTACAAAAGGGTACCTCCTTTGGTGCCTGGGCCAAATTTTAAGATGTCCTCAACTTTTGCTACGGGAGTCCGTTTCAGGCCCACGAACTATCAAAACGAAGCTATCGACGATAAGTACATTTCCAGCATTTCGGATTTTGCACCCAACAATATGAAATAGTATCCGGCCACAACCCCGTAAATTGCACGACGCGCACGCGTTTAAATGGACAGATGTAGTCGTTTGGGGCTTGTGAGGGGTTTTCTTCAGGTTATTTCGGATGCAAACCTACTCATTATCATTATAAAGGGCCCACGTAACTTTTCTGGAGATTTTGCAACGGGATTTTCCGGATGCTCCGGACCAGGCTACCAAAAGGAAATCCCCTTTGGTGCCTGGCAAAAATTTAAGACGTCCATAACTTTTGCTACGGGAGTCCGTTTTAGGCCCACGAACTATCAAAACGAAGCTATCGACGATGAGTACATTTTCAGAATTTCGGATTTTGCACCCAACAATATGAAACATTATCCGGCCACAAACCTGTTAATTGCACGACACGCGCGCGTTTGAATGGATGGATGTTGTCGTTTGGGGCATGGGAGGGGTTTTCTTCAGGTTATTTCGGGTGTTAACCTACTCATTATCATTATAGATGGCCCATGTAAATTTTCTGGAGATTTCGCAACGGGATTTTCTGAATGCTTCCGGACCAGGCTACCAAAGGGTACCCCACTTTGGTGCCGGGGCAAAAATTAAAGATGTCTATAACTTTTGCTACGGGAGTTCGTTTCACGCCCACGAACTATCAAAATGAAGCTATCGACGATGAGTACATTTGCAACATTTCGGATTTTGCACCCACCAATATGAAACTTTTTCCGGCCACAACCCCGTAAATTGCACGATGTGCGCGCGTTTGAATGGATGGATGTAGTCGTTTGGTGCATGTGAGGGGGTTTTATTCAGGTTATTTCGGGTGCAAACCTACTCAATATCATCATAGAGGGCCCACGTAAATTTTCTGGAGATTTCGCAACGGGATTTTCTGGATGCTTCCGGACCAAGCTACCAAAGGGTACCCCACTTTGGTGTCTGGGCAAAAATTTAAAACGTCCATAACTTTTGCTACGGGTGTTCGTTACAGGCCCACGAACTATCAAAATGAAGCTATCGACAATGAGTACATTTCCAACATTTCGGATTTTGCACCCAACAATATGAAACATTTTCCGGCCACAACCCTGTAAATTGCACGACGCGTGCGCGTTTGAATGGATGGATGTAGTCGTTTGGGGAATGTGAGGGGGTTTTATTCAGGTTATTTCGGGTGCAAACCTACTCAATATCATCATAGAGGGCCCACGTAAATTTTCTGGAGATTTCGCAACGGGATTTTCTGGATGCTTCCGGACCAGGCTACCAAAGGGTACCCCACTTTGGTGCCTGGGCAAAAATTAAAGACGTCCATTACTTTTGCTACGGGAGTCCGTTTCAGGCCCACGAACTATCAAAACGAATCTATCGACGATGAGTACATTTCCAGCATTTCGGATTTTGCACCCATCAATATGAAACATTATCCGCCCACAACCCCGTAAATTGCATGACGCGCGCACGTTTAAATGGATGGATGTAGTTGTTTGGGGCATGGGAGGGGTTTTCTTCGGGTTATTTCGGGTGCAAACCTAATCATTATAATTATAGAGGACCCACGTAAATTTTCTGGTGATTTCGCAACGGGATTTTCCGGATACTTCTGGACCAGGCTACCAAAAGGTACCTCCTTTAGTGCCTGGGCAAAAATTTAAGACGAGATTTTCTAGATGTTTCCGGACCAGGCTACCAAAGGGTTCCTCCTTTCGTGCCTGGGCCAAAATTTAAGACGTCCTCAACTTTTGCTACGGGAGTCCGTTTCAGGCCCACGAACTATCAAAACGAAGCTATCGACGATAAGTACATTTCCAGCATTTCGGATTTTGCACCCAACAATATGAAACATTATCCGGCCGCAACCCCGTAAGTTGCACGGCGCGCGCGTTTGAATGGATGGATGTAGTCGTTTGGGGCATGGGAGGGGTTTTCTTCAGGTTATTTCGGGTGCAAACCTACTCATTATCATTATAGAGGGCCCACGTAAATTTTCTAAAGATTTCGCAACGGGATTTTTCGGATACTTCCGGACCAGGCTACCAAAGGGTACCCCCTTTGGTGTCCAGGCAAAAATTTAAGACGTCCATAACTTTTGCTACAGGAGTCTTTTCAGGCCCACGAACTACCAAAACGAAGCTATCGTCGATGAGTACATTTCCAGCATTTCGGATTTTGCACCCAATAATATGAAACATTATCCGGTCACAACCCCGTAAATTGCACGACGTGCACACGTTTGAATGGATGGATGTAGTCGTTTGGGGGATAGGAGGGGTTTTCTTCAAGTTATTTCAGGTGCAAACCTACTCATTATCATCATAGAGGGCCCACGTAAATTTTCTGGAGATTTCGTAAAAAGATTTTCCGGATGCTTCCAGACCAGGCTACAAAAGGGTACCTCCTTTGGTGCCTGGGCAAAGATTTAAGACGTCCACTACTTTTGCTACGGGAGTCCGTTCCAGGCCCACGAACTATCAAAACGAAGCTATCGACGATAAGTACATTTCCAGCATTTCGGATTTGCACCCAACAATATGAAATAGTATCCGGCCACAACCCCGTAAATTGCACGACGCGTGCGCGTTTGAATGGATTGATGTAGTCGTTTGGGGTATTGGAGGGGTTTTTCTTCAGGTTATTTCGGGTGCATACCTACTCATTATCATTATAAAGGGCCAACGTAAATTTTCTGTATATTTCACAACGGGATTTTCCGGATGTTTCCGGACCAGGCTACCAGAACGTACCCCTTTGGTTCCTGGGCAAAAATTTAAGACGTCCGTAACTCTTGTTACGGGAGTCCGTTTCAGGCTCACGAACTATCAAAATGAAGCTATCAACGATGAGTACATTTCCAACATTTCGGATTTTGCACCCAACAATATGAAACATTATCCGGCCACAACCCCGTAAATTGAACGATGCGCGTGCGTTTGAATGTATGGATGTAGTCGTTTGGGGCATGGGAGGGGTTTTCTACAGGTTATTACGTGTGCAAACCTACTCATTATCATGATTGAGGGCCCTCGTAAATTTTCTGGAGATTCCGCAACGGGATTATCTGGATGCTTCTGGCCCAGGCTACGAAAGGGTACCCATTTTGGTTCCTGGGCAAAAATTTAAGACGTCCATAACTTTTGCTACGGAGTCCGTTTCAGGCCCACGAACTATCAAAACGAAGCTATCGACGATGAGTACATTTTCAGCATTTCGGATTTTGCACCCAACAATAGGAAACATTATCCGGCCGCAACCCCGTAAATTGCACAACATGCGCGCGTTTAAATGGATGGATGTAGTCGTATGTGGCATGAGAGGGGTTTTCTTCAGGTTATTTCGGGTGCAAACCTACTCATTATCATTCTAGAGGGCCCACATAAGTTTTCTGGAGATTTTGCAACGAGATTTTCCGGATGCTTCCAGACCAGGCTACCAAAGGGTACCTCCTTTGGTGCATGGGCAAAAATTTAAGACGTCCACAACTTTTGCTACGGGAGTCCGTTCCAGGCCCACGAACTATCAAAACGAAGCTATCGACGATGAGTACATTTCCAGTATTTCGGATTTTGCACCCAACAATATGAAATTGTATCCGGCCACAACCCCGTAAATTGCATGACGCGCGCGCGTTTGAATGGATGGATGTAGTCGTTTGGGGTATTGGAGGGGTTTTCTTCAGGTTATGTCGGGTGCATACCTACTCATTATCATTATAAAGGGCCCACGTAAAATTTCTGTAGATTTCACAACGGGATTTTCTGGATGTTTCCGGACCAGGCTACCAAAGGGTACCCCCTTTGGTGCCTGGGCAAAAATTTAAGACGTCCATAACTTTTGCTACGGAGATCCGATTCAGGCTCACGAACTATCAAAATGAAGATATCAACGATGAGTACATTTCCAACATTTTGGATTTTGCACCCAACAATATGAAACATTATCCGGCCACAACCCCGTAAATTGAACGACGCGCGCGCGTTTGAATGTATGGATTTAGTCGTTTGGGGCAAGGGAGGGTTTTCTACAGGTTATTTCGGGTGCAAACCTAGTCATTATCATTATAGAGGGCCCTCGTAAATTTTCTGGAGATTCCGCAACGGCATTTTCTGGATGCTTCCGGCCCAGGCGACCAAAGGGTACCCCATTTGGTGCCTGAGCAAAAATTCAAGACGTCCATAACTTTTGCTACGGGAGTCTGGTTCAGGCCCACAAACTATCGAAACGAAGCTATCGACGATGAGTACATTTCCAGCATTTCCAATGTTGCACCCAACAATATGAAACATTATCCGGCCACAACCCGGTAAATTGCTCGACGCGCACGCGTTTGAATGGATGGGTGTAGTCGTTTAGGACATGGGACGAGTTTTCTTCAGGTTATTTCAGGTGCAAACCAACTCATTAACATTATAGAGGGCCCACGAAAATTTTCTGGTGATTTCGCCACGAGATTTCCCGGATGCTTCCGGAATAGGCTACCAAAGGGTACCCCCTTTTGGTGCCTGGGCAAAAATTTAAGACGTCCAAAACTTTTGCTTCGGGAGTCCGTTTCAGGCCCACGAACTATCAAAACGAAGCTATCGACGATGACTACATTTCCAACATTTTGGATTTTACATCCAACAATATGAAACATTATACAGCCACAACCCGGTTAATTGCTCGACACGCGCGCGTTTGAATGGATGGATGTCGTCGTTTAGGGCATGGGAGGTTTTCTTCAGGCTATTTCGGGTGCAAACCAACTCATTAACATTATAGAGGGTCCACGTAAATTTTCTGGTGATTTTTCCACGGGATTTCTGGATGCTTCCGGACTATGCTAACAAAGGGTACCCACTTTGGTGCCTGGGCAAAAATTTAAGACGTCCATAACTTTTGCTACGGAATTCCGTTTCAGGCCCACAAACTATCAAAACGAAGCTATCGACGATCAATACATTTCCAACATTTCGGATTTTGCACCCAACAATATGAAACAGTATCCGGCCACAACCCGGTAAATTGATCAACGCACGCGCGTTTGAATGGATGGATGCAGTCGTTTAGGGAATGATAGGGGTTTTCTTCAGGTTATTTCGGGTGCAAACCTACTCATTAACATTATAGAGGGCCCACGTAATTTTCTGGTGATTTCGCCATAGTATTTTCTGGATGCTTCCGGACGAGGCTACCAAAGGGTACCCCATTTGGTGCCTGGGCAAAAATTTAAGACGTCCATAACTTTTGCTACGTGAGTCCGTTTCAGGCCCACGAACTATCAAAACGAAGCTATCGACGATGAATACATTTCCAGCATTTCAGATTTTGCACCCAACAATATGCAACATTATTCGGCCACAACCAGGTAAAGTGCTCGACGCGCGCGCGTTAGAATGAATGGATGTAGTTGTTTAGGGCATGGGAGAGGTTTTCTTCAAGTTATTTCGGGTGCAAACCTACTCATTAACATTATAGAGGGCCCACGTAAATTTTCTGATGATTTCGCCATGGGATTTTCCGGATGCTTCCGGACTAGGCTACCAAAGGGTACCCCCTTTTGGTGCCTGGGCAAAAATTTAAGACGTCTACAACTTTTGCTACGGGAGTCCGTTTCAGGCCCACGAACTATCAAAACAAAGCTATCGACGATGGGTACATTTCCAACATTTCGGGTTATACACCCAACAATATGAAAGATTATCCGGCCATAACCCGGTAAATTGCTTGACGCGCACGAGTTTGAATGGATGGATGCAGTCGTTTAGCGCATGGGAGGGGTTTTCTTCAGGTTATTTCGGGTGCAAACCAACTCATTAACGTTATAGAGGGCCCACGTAAAATTTCTGGTGATTTCGCCACGGGATTTTCTGGATGCTTCCGGACTAGGCTACCAAAGGGTACCCACTTTGGTGTCTGGGCAAAAATTTAAGACGTCCATAACTTTTGCTACGGGAGTCCGTTTCAGGCCCACGAACTATCAAAACGAAGCTATCAACGATGTATACATTTCCAGCATTTCGGATTTTGCACCCAACAATATGAAACATTATCCGGCCACAACCCGGTAAATTGCTCAATGCCCACACGTTTGAATGGATGGATGCAGTTGTTTAGGGCATGGAAGGGTTTTCTTCAGGTTATTTCGGGTGCAAACGTACTCATTAACATTATAGAAGGCCCACGTAAATTTTCTGCTGATTTCGCCAAGGGAATTTTTGGATGCTTTTGGACCAGGCTACCAAAGGGTTCCCCCTTTGGTGTCTGGGCGAAAATTTAAGACGTCCATAACTTTTGCTACGGGAGTCCGTTTCAGGCCTATGAACTATCAAAACGAAGCTATCGACGATGAGTACATTTCCAGCATTTTGGATTTTGCACCCACTAATATGAAACGTTATCCGGCCACAACCCGGTAAATTGTTCGACGCGCGCGCGTTTGAATGGATGGATGCCGTCGTTTAGGGCATGTGAGGGGTTTTATTCAGGTTATTTCTGGTGTAAACCTACTCATTAACATTATAGAGCGCCCACGTAAATTTTCTGGTGTTTTCGCAACGGGATTTTCCGAATGCTTCCGGACTAGGTTACCAAAGGGTACCCCCTTTGGTGCTTGGGCAAAAATTTAAGACGTCCATAACTTTTGCTACGGGAGTCCGTTTTAGGCCCACAAACTATCAAAACGAAGCTTTCGACGATGAATACATTTCCTGCATTTCAAATTTTGCACCCAACAATATGCAACATTATCCGGCCACAACCCGGTAAAGTGCTCGACACGCTCGCGTTTGAATGAATGGATGCAGTCGTTTAGGGCATGGGAGGGGTTTTCTTCAGGTTATTTCGGGTGCAAACCTACTCATTAACATTATTGAGGGCCCACGTATATTTTCTGGTGATTTCGCCACGGGATTTTTCGGATGCTTCCGAACTAGGCTACTGATAGGTGTGTTGGGTTTTTGTGGGTATCCTCGGATCAAACTGATTCGAGGATTATCTCAGATCTATCAAACCTCGCTGGTTTGATATAACTCATAGGTTTAAAACAAACTGTTAAAACCCACGTGATCAGAAACTCGCTGTTTCGGATCTAATCATGCGGAAGCGATAAAAGTTAAAAACCCATTAAGCCTAATGATCTTTTAATCGTTATAGTTTAATCCTATTTGGTTTAGATCAATTTACCTGGTTGCTTGAGAATAGATCCACCAATGATCGACCAGCGAACGTTCCTCTAGCAGAACTGTGAAACCCGAATAACCGAAAAATAAATCCGACCGGGGGGGGTGTGTTCGGCGCCGGAAGTGAGAGAGGAGAGAGAGGAAACTGAGAACTGGTTTTTTCTTAATTGAAAGCTTGTATTTTTCCTTAACCCATAGGCTTTATTTATATGGAGGAAAAAATACAGTTTGTATGGAATCCAGTTTCCTTATGATAATTATCTCAAATCCTTTCCTTATTTAATTAGCTGGAAAAGAATTTGCATACGATAATTACGATTATATATTTATCTAATATATATAAACTTTATTAATTAACTATTATATATTTATTTATCTTAATAAATATATAATATCCTGATTAATTAATAACCCTCCAACTTTGGTAATTCTGACTGAAATTACCCAACTGATTTATAATACACTATTATAAATCCTATCTCTCCATTTCGGGGTTTCATCTAACTTGTTCGACTTATAGGTCCTCACAGGTGTGACCCTCAAGTGTCTTGTAACATTGGATGTGTAATCACTTGGTTTGTCAACTCTGCACATAATTCCTAACAGACTCCCACTTGTGCAAGTTGGCAATACCACCTTTGATTACACTGACCTAAGGAGGCCCCTAGACAGGCACTTAGGCTGACCAGGTTACAAGAACTCTTATACCCAGATTTGGTGATATAAACATTCCGTGAGGAATTGGTATCTATGAAACTACTGTTCATTGATTGGGTATATCTTGGCTTTTCCCTTTGCATCGCGATATTTCATCTATGAGTATGAGCTTGGAAAGTGTCAACTCTAAATACTCAAGATTCTGTTCTCTTGATTATCTGACTTTCACTGATAGGTAAACGACAAAGAACTAATCAATTCGTTTGGGCATGGCCATGCACTTCATCAGTATACTTAGTCAGTCAAGATGGGCCCAGAAATATCTCTCTTCTGAGAAGAGGTGCAAATCCCGTCTTGCATATCTGCCTTTAACACCACGGCTTCCGCTGAATCTAGTTACACCCTTTATAGCCACCCTGTTACGGCGTAGCGGTTGAGTGCACTAAGAATCCAGTAGTCCTCATGATATCAAATCAGATACCTCAGGTGATAGGGACAACCACTGTGAGATTCACTTATGACTTTATTCCAAGAAGTAATCTCAACCGCGGATCACGTCCGATATTTGCTACTCTATCAAATATCTGTGCAACTTTTAGTCTACAACACTTGTAGCTGTTATTCAGCAACTGATCATAACTACCTAAAAGTTCACAATGACTTTAACGCCTTATCATGCTCCCACAACGATAAGTTGTCACGGACAGATTTTGAATGAAAAATCGGAGACTGATTTCATTCCTGGATATATTAAAACATGCAAAATAGTGAAAGTGATAAAGAAATCAATCTTGTATAGTCCATATTACACGCTGTAACAATAACAAGATTGAATGTCTTTTCTTTAATAACTTTCATAATGTCTATTTAACGTTGGTTAAATACTGGTCTAAATAAAGTATCACCTATCTTTAGTTTAGACCCTTTGATTAAAGTTTACCAATCTAATCAAAGTGATAACCAAAAATACAAGTCTGTTTTATAAGATCTACTTGTATCTGCTAATTATTGTTTTGCAAACACCTTATAAAAACAATAACTAGACTTTTGTCATATTCCATGAACTTGGAGACCTGGACTAACTTCCAGTTCCTGAATATGTATGACTGCAACTTTCCTTAGTCGCTGTGTAGATGAATGATTTCTACCTGAAATCTGATTCCATTTGCAATCCTGGCAAATCTACTGGAATCCTATATATTTTAATCCAACACTTCAATTATTGATTTTTTAAGTCAGTCACGACCTTTGTTTCATGGGTCTTGAAACTTTTATCCTTTTAACTAAAAGGGTAAATTATATCTTATGAATTCTTATCCTACCTGGGTTTATGAATTCCGAGATATATCAATAATCGTATCTTTTATTCTTCATCTGAGACTAGATAGAGAATAAATTGGGCTCCCACTTGCTTGCATAAAAACTAACTATTACTCAAAATTTACTATTGACTTAGTCAAAACTTTGATTAGTCAATCCTAATTTCAAGTAATGAACTTTGAGAATTTCCTTTTTATGAAACTCAACTGGATTTGGTCAAATCCTAATTCCAGATCTTGGAATCTTTCTAGTTTCATAAATACTGTTATTAACTCCATCTGAGTTAATGTCCTAAATTCTCCTAAAACATTTGAATAAAACTTGATCAAACTTGATTACTTAATTCTGAGAATTTCCTTTTATAAAACTTAACTGGATTTGTTAAAATCCTAATTCCAGAACTTGGAATCTTTCTAGTTTTATAAATGCTGTTATTAACGCTATCTGAGTTAATATCTTAAATTCTCCTTTTTGATCACAAAAACTATTATTCATAAATGTTTTATTCTCAAAACACATTTCCATAGAATCTTGTGTGTTTTGATAGTTTTATACAAATTACTTTTAATTTGATTAAAGTAATTATAACAGGCATCAACTAGGATCATACAGATATAAGAATATCAGGCACAATCAGATATTTCTATGTCAAGACAATAACTTTTGAAAAATAAAACCATCGAATTATAAAATATAATTATCCAAACATTGTTTAAAACATAAAACCCCCAAAATAACTGTTTATAAATTCAAAAATGTCTTGACTTAAATAATCTCGTACTTAAGATCCTCGGCAACTCCTGGGCACTTCACTTCATTTCTGACCTCCTGCAATAATCATTTGCACTAGGTATCAGTATACTTGTAGGCTAACAAGTTAAGAAGTGACAAAATAAAGCAATCATAAATTTTCTGAGGTTTACATACCTGCTTCATGACGCTTAGGGCAGTTTTGCCTCCAATGACCGATCTCGTTGCATATGAAGCAGCGATTCTCGGTCCTAGCTTTGTTTGGCTTAACCTTCTTGCCCTTGCCCTTGCCCTTGCCTTTCTTGGGTGCACTCTGGATGGCCTGGACTGGTCCTTTTCCTTTACTGGTGCTAGCATGCCCATTCTTCTTTTTCACCCCTCCGTCCTTCACCATCAAGACATCTTTAGTCTTGTTCTTGTTCCCCATATTCAGTTCAGCTGTCTTTTACATGGAGTGCAACTCTGCTATAGTTTTCTCCATGTTGTTCATATTGTAATTGACTACGAAGGGCCTGTAGTCTTCTGACAGTGAATTGAGTATGGTGTCTGTTGCTAGCTGCAATGGAACAGGATGACCAAGCCTCTCCAGATGATCTAAGTGCCGTTTCATTTTCATGACATGGTCACTTACTGATGTCCCTCTTACCATCTTGCATTCATTGAATGCTTTGGTGGCATCGTAGCGTTCTGTACGAGCCTGAGTCTGAAACATGTCCCTCAGTTGGCGGATCATGTCGTAAGCATTCGTATTTATGAGCCCTGCCTGTAGATCTGGGCTCATAGTTGCTAACATCAGACAGGCGACATCAAGGAGATCATCCGAGTGCTTCTTGTGGGCATTTCTGGCAGCGGCCGGAGCGTTTGCCGGAGGTGCCTCCCCAAGTGGCTCTTCAAGCACATACCACTTTCTCTCATGTCTGAGCACAATCATCAGATTGCGCTCCCAGTCGAGAAAGTTAGAGCCGGTCAGTTTATCCTTCTCTAGGATAGATCGGAGGGAAAGATTGTTAGTGCTGGTAACAGTGCTTGCCATCTACACAAAATAAAACTTTTGGTCTTAGCAACTGTAAATAGACTAATTTCCAATAAAATATCAATAAACCCTTAAATGATCAATTTATTGGACTAGGATCCTTATTTCATACGTCCTGATGTGCGTAATGTTCTTGCTCCACCAGACCCGTATTTATTTCGGTAGGTAAGGACTTTTACCAATCATGTCTACCTGACATGACTCCTAGATCTTTTCGGGACCATGGCAACTATATGTGCATGTTTTAGTCCCTCTTAGTGCTTTTTGGCCCGGTACCACCCGGTGAACTTTATAGTACCAAAACAGATCTCACCATTTTAGGGACCTGATCACTATACTCTGGCCGGTACCACCCGAAGATAATTCGCAGAGTTATGTAACCCCTTCAGCTTCAGTTTGAACACAGACATTGAATGTGTGATCACTTACAACGCCTATGTACTTTACGCCGAAGGTGCCCTTAGATGGGTTGCACTACTGATCTATGATTTTCGGGGTTTTGAAAAACTTTATTTCCAGGATTTTGAAAGACTGATTGTTTATAAAGGCTACTTATGTTTTAAAACAACTGTTTGAAACATACATGTAATTTTAAAAACAACTGTTCTAAAATTACTTGCTAATTAAAACTAACTGTTTTAATAGCACACCTAGTTGATCAAAACTAACTGTTTTTTGTCAACTTTGCCTTTTATAAAATAATCATCCACTGATTGTTATAAAGAGCAATTGATATTCTAAACTAACTGTTTTGAATATTCATGTTATTTTAAACCAACTGTTTAAAACTTCGGCTAATTGAAATCAACTGATTTAAAGTGTACTGGTTGATCGAAACTACCTGTTTCGATAACCTTTCCAGCTGACAAAAGCTAACTGTTCCGTCAATTTTGCTCTTTTATAACAATACACTAGGTTTTATTAAAAAGCTTCACTTTAAAGGTTTTCGATTGAAAAGTTAATAAAACCTAATTTCTTCTTGTTTTAAAAAAAAATATTTTTTAAAACATATCTAATAAACTAACAGTTATTAGCATCAACTACGTAGTTAATCATGCACACAGATAATTATAACAACTACGCAATTGTAAAACAGACAATTATAGGATTTGCCAATTTTGTTCCTAGGGACCAATAATGACCTAGTTTTTCTACAACTTCAAAACTTCGCGTAGCTCCCACTGGCTTCGCCATGCTTGTTAGTATTCCGGTAAGATGAAGAATCTCAATAGCTCCCACTGGCCTCGTCATCCCAAAAGAAAGGAAAAATTTTATCCTAGGGTCATTATTACATAAGGGGTTGTAAATGGCACGCAGGCCTCCCCGTAGATATGTCAAGGGTCTAGGTTGGCAAATACTATAAGAGATATATACAAACTCAAACTGAGATGCATATATAAAACTCAAGCAATCACGCAATTATGTGTATATATGCAATAAAAGCAATATTATAATTACGAGAAAATAAACCTGGATCCGTTAAAATTATCTTGTTTTCAATTATCGCAAAATTTGGTTTTATAATTGATTCAGAAAACAACTGTTTTATAAATCAAAACTAAAAATTAGTTTTGTTACCTTTTAAAAGTTCCTTTTATCCAAAATATCAAACCGGATTTTTCAAACAAAAAATATTATTTAAAAAGTGTAAACTTTTAAAAACGTATCGTGTTTGACTCGCTGGTCAAGACATAATACCAAACTTGTTTGACCAGGCTGGTTAAAATAACTGGTTTGATGAAACATTATATAAAATTATAAAAGATTAATTCGGATAAAATAACAAAACTGAAAAACCCTTCTTGGGCCATAACTTGATCCAAAGGACTTGGGCCTTTGGGTCTGATAACGCAACTAGGCCCAAAAACGGAAAACCCTAGGTACAATCCATGGTCAAGAATTAAAGTCTACCACCACGCTGGTGGCTGTTGCGTAATTATTATCATTGATCGGTAACGATAGTAATGCTACTACCGTCACCAATCGACCTATTCGATCGCCACCATTTGTTGCAACCACCATCCACCACCGCGTGAGCGGCCTCTGGTGGTTGTGGTTTGGCCGCGTTCCAGCCACGTCCCATCATCAGAACCGCCGGCCACCACTATGCTGGTGGTTTGGCCTTGGCGTCAACCGTGGTTCGATATGGATTCGGCCACCACCACCGATCGGGTGGCGTGGCCTACGGCCATTGTTTAACACCACCATCCACCACCACGATCGTGGCTTCTGGTGGTGGCGTTTTGTTTCCGGCCGGCGATCAAAATTATCACCGCCATTACTCGGCGATTAACCATCGCCTTGGCGTGGCCTTAGGGCAGCCGGCGGATGGTTCGGTTTGGCAGCATTGGTTGCCGCCACCGTCGATCGCCACCGCTTGGCGCGGCCTAATGGCAGCCGGCGGTGGTTTGGTTGTTTTCTTTCGACGCTACCACCACCACCAAGGTGGTCTCGGCCATAGCCGTTGCCACCACTACTCACGGCGGTTTGTTGATCGAATCGGCATCATCGCCACCATAATCGATGGGGCGGTGGTTGTTTTCGTTCAATGCCGACGCTGCCACCGTCCAATCAATGTTGCAACCATGATCAGTGGTACACGGCGCTGCTGAGCCGTTGTTCCTGGCCTGAAACCGTCGATCACCGCCACCCACCTGGTGGTGTGAACTTTTGTACGGCAGCCGGGGCCGCTACCACACGCTGTGGTGAGGCCCGGCGATTGATCACTGAGACCAGCCGCAACCACCACGCTGGTGGTGCGGTGGTGGTGTTACAACCGTAGCCACTACCATTCTGGTGATGGTTTTTCCGGGTTTTTCGTATGAATAATTTAAAATTCTAAAAAAGGATTAAACTCAATAAAACCAGATTTTTAAAACTTGATATGTAAGAAACAATAATTTTAACAGATCGCGCAAGAACTGATAAATTGATAAGCAGATAAAACTAAACGATTTATTAACAATGGCTCTGATACCACTGTTGGGTTTTTGTGGGTATCCTCGGATCAAACTGATTCGAGGATTATCTCAGATCTATCAAACCTCGCTGGTTTGATATAACTCATAGGTTTAAAACAAACTGTTAAAACCCACGTGATCAGAAACTCGTTGTTTCGGATCTAATCATGCGGAAGCGATAAAAGTTAAAAACCCATTAAGCCTAATGATCTTTTAATCGTTATAGTTTAATCCTATTTGGTTTAGATCAATTTACCTGGTTGCTTGAGAATAGATCCACCAATGATCGACCAGCGAACGTTCCTCTAGCAGAACTGTGAAACCCGAATAACCGAAAAATAAATCCGACCGGGGGGGGTGTTCGGCGCCGGAAGTGAGAGAGGAGAGAGAGGAAACTGAGAACTGGTTTTTTCTTAATTGAAAGCTTGTATTTTTCCTTAACCCATAGGCTTTATTTATATGGAGGAAAAAATACAGTTTGTATGGAATCCAGTTTCCTTATGATAATTATCTCAAATCCTTTCCTTATTTAATTAGCTGGAAAAGAATTTGCATACGATAATTACGATTATATATTTATCTAATATATATAAACTTTATTAATTAACTATTATATATTTATTTATCTTAATAAATATATAATATCCTGATTAATTAATAACCCTCCAACTTTGGTAATTCTGACTGAAATTACCCAACTGATTTATAATACACTATTATAAATCCTATCTCTCCATTTCGGGGTTTCATCTAACTTGTTCGACTTATAGGTCCTCACAGGTGTGACCCTCAAGTGTCTTGTAACATTGGATGTGTAATCACTTGGTTTGTCAACTCTGCACATAATTCCTAACAAGGTGTTATTTTATAACCCCTATTTTGAGTCTTTTAGTTCACTTTTTCAACATTTTGGTAGGCCATTGTGTCACTATTAGTCCTAATTTATGCTACTTTAGTATATACTAGTAACTTCACTATTTTATGTTCATTTATGCTTAATTAGATATAATTTTAGTACTTATATGCTTTAAATTTCAGATTTTGCAGAATGGCCCAGTGCTACAGGATGCTGTAGGAGTGCTGTAGGCTGTAGCAGTATTGCAAAAGTGCTAGAAGCGGATTTTATGACTCCTCACCTATTGGGCCGGACTTTTGGAGCTGATTGGGCCTTGTGAATTCAGCAGCCCACTTTTGGAGACTAAAATCCCAAGCCTTTTTAATACTATGTTGTATTTTAATGAAACCTGGTGCCTAAGTTTCATATTAGTATAAATAGATGCATTTACATTAGTTTGTAATTACCAACTTCATTACTTTCTTTTGTGTTTCGGTTTACTTTGTTCTTTGGGGTCGTAGTTACTAGTTCGTGAACATCACACAAGTTAAGTGGTGCTAAAAGTCTATTCAGTCTTTAGCATTATTTCACTTGTCGTCCTTCCGTATTAATATAATTTCGAAGCTTTTCAGTAACATCTTGTTCTCGGTTTCTTAGTTGCCATCTTTCAAAAGTGCGTTATTTTACCATTGTACGTGTTTTCAAAGTTTTTTGTGTTCTTGAAATTCGGTTCATGTGACTTATAACATTCCATCAAGTTTTAAGCAACTTTCGATTTTTAAACATCAAGATATTCAGTTTACATCAAATTTGAAAGTCTTTCGTCTTTTCAAACAAAGTTCGCTATTAGTTTAATTATTCATCATTCGGTACCAGTTCGTGTTTTCACTAGTTTATGCTCGAAACTTGTCTTGCAAGTAACCTTCTTTCTAAAACTTTCATCACAAGAAACAAGGGTTAGTCAAATCTAGCCCTTAGTACTTCTTTGTACCTTTTAGTACCTTTAAGTACTTTTTAAGTACTTTTTGGAAAGACTTTTACTTTTAATTGCTTTCATTCCAAGTTACTATTTTGTGAGTCACTTTCATACTGATATTTACTGTTCTATTGAAATTACTTACACTCTATTTCTTCCAAACTAGATTTATTTCTAATAGTGAAGAACGTATTGTGTAGTAATCAGCAGTTTATTACTTTTCTTCCAAGCAAAGCTATTTTCTTGAACTGTTTACTTACCGTTCTTTGATTCCTGATCTGTTTACTACTGTTATCTACATCTGTTCTTTTAGAACTATTTACACTCTGTATCTCTCAAGTTGGAATTATTTCCAATATTGAAGATCGTATTGTGTATTAATTACCAATTTACTTTACCTTTCAATTGTTCCACTGGTTACCTTTCCAGTACTTATTATTTCTGTAATTTATATTTCAGTTATTCACTTTATTGCAGTTTACTGGTCATAATTCCAGTGTTTACTTTTCCGTATTTCTACTGGTCATATTTCCAGTATTTACTTTCCTGCTCTCTTACTGGTCATTCCATCCAGTATTTATTTTCCAGTTATTACATTACAACAATTTACCTGCTTTAATTTTATTGGAGTTATATACACTCTGTTTCTCTCATCAAAGAGAATGTATTGTGTAATAACTACCACTTTGCTTTATTTCTGCAATTTAATTTACAGCAATTCTACCGGTCATAATCCAGTGTTTACATTCCAGCACTTGCAGTTTTCATTACTGCTTTCATTTTATCTGCTATTTAAGATTCCAGTACTCACATCTTTCGCGAGAAGAATCCGAGCCATGATGGGCTAATTGCCTTAGCTTGGGGTGTGAGGAAATGTTGAGACCACTATCGGTGTTGGTGCGGTAATTATTGTATATAAAAAGCGAAACAAGTTTTAACCTCTAATGCCTAGCCACTGTCTTACCACATATACAGGCAAGCGTACCTGATCGTGAGTAATATAGTGTAGGAAAGTCCAGGTATCGTATCTACCACTGGGAACGGTCAAGTTATCGTAGACTGTTAATCTTGACTAGTTTAATTAGCCTAAAGCTTTGGGGGGGTTTATGAAAAAGGTTTAATAACTAAAAATACAATTAAATTAACTAAGAACTAAGAAAGCAATTAAAATATTGAAAACTATATGAAGGAAAACAGTAGTACTTATCATGGTATAGTGAATCCCCAAGTGGATGATTTAAAAGGCTTGGTTTGGTTGTTTCGGTTATTGTAGGAATTTAAGTCTGAGACACCCTAACATGTGACTATTATGGCTATCAACTAGGTCTTGGTCCTCCTACTCCCAATACATAGATCGTTTGTCAGACAATCTAGCACCGGTCACCCAATCCTATCTCTATTGCATGGTTTTCTACTACCTGGTCGCTCTCGGTCCGAGTAACCACCTAACACAACTCTCCGGAACGAAGGGTAGGTCAAGAAAGGTTGATTATCCTATCGGAGTCTATCTATCTTGGTCAAACAGATACACCCAACCAACGAGTTCAAATAACCAAACAATACGAATCAGATCGGAACCATAACACACATTCAATTAACCAAAAACAAACCAATAAACATTAAATCATAAAATCATCATCCACAATGGTTCATCGACCACAATAAGTACCACTATAAAAACTACTCACTAGACATAATAAAAACAGGTAGACACAGACATTATACTGACAGTACAACGACGGATGATCGAAGATCGAACCCCGCAGCGTATCAGCACCACTCAAATTTCACTCCCTATCTCTCTGCCTATCTATGTGTCTCTCTAAAAATCTCTATATAAACTGAAGGATGAGGCTGGTATTTAAAAGGAGAGGTCAGAGCCCATTTCGCGTTCGCCAGACGGCACTTTTGCGGCGCGAAATACTTAGGGTAAACCCTGGATTTTGAACTTTAGCGAACTTGGCGGCGCCAAACTTGAAAACTCGCGATCGCCAAAAGGCTACTGGATTGAGTTTGTGCATTTTTCACGTTTTCTCGCCTTTTTCCGTACTTTTCCGTTCCACGGCCTCCAAAACCTACAAAAGCAATAATAAGTCCAATTGGTGAGTAAAATGATCAGAAATGGGTAAGAAATGGGGTAAATTCATACAATTAAGCTCAACCAAAACATGTATAATTTTGGTGTTATCAGGTGTGAAAGTATATCATGTGTTTTACTGTTATAATCTAACTGTTTATTGCAGGTGTTTGACATTTCATTGAAGATTGTACCAAGTTGATTGACGACCAATTTAGTACAAGAAAGTGCACTAGCTTTCAGAGTTAGGGTTTATGTTAAACATCTGTAATAGACGTGAGAAGGCTAAAAGTAGCTTTAGTACTTAATTGTGCTATACTCATCTAGTGAGATTGGTAACACTGTGTTGTGCTAGGATTCGTGACTGATATATCACCTCTGAATGCACGTTGACCTGTGTGTACTCCTGGGAGGCAGGTTAAACCAGTAGTTGGACCTTCAGTAAGCATAGGATTATTTCTAGATCAGCTGTGTCTCATCAGACCCTTGCACCCTGTGCTTCTTTCTCTGATAGATTTTACAACCAATCATTCACTCACTCGCTCAAGCAGCACTTTAAAATCCTCGAATTCGCCATCTGAAATCATCTTTTACGAACTAGACTTTCTGCTAAAAAGACTTTTGCACAAAACCTTCCCTGACGATGGATATCTGGTATTTACTTACCATTATTACTTGTTACGAAACGATAGTAGTTCAAGGTGTATACTTGCGCCTGGTTCTATTTTCCAGTTGAATCTCACAGTTCATGGTCGTTTGTTGCCCTTGCTCTTGTTCCCAATTCCAAAAGGGACAGGGCAAGGAATTTGTCCTAACAGCTACCAAAGGGTACCCCCTTTTGGTGCCTGCGTAAAAATTTAAGACGTCCATAACTTTTGTTACGGGAGTCCGTTTCAGGCCCACAAACTATCAAAACGAAGCTATCGACGATGAGTACATTTCCAGCATTTCAGATTTTGCACCCAACAATATGAAACATTATCCGGCCACAACCCGGTAAATTGCTCGACGCGCGCGCGTTTGAATGGATTGATGTGGTCGTTTAGGGAATGAGAGGGGTTTTCTTCAGGTTATTTCGGGTGCAAACCAACTCATTAACGTTATAGAGGGCCCACGTAAATTATCTGGTGATTTCGCCACGAGATTTTCCGGATGCTTCCTGACTAGGCTACCAAAGGGTACCCTATTTGGTGCCTGGGCAAAAATTTAAGACGTCCATAACTTTTGCTACGAGAGTCCGTTTCAGGCCCACGAACTATCAAAACGAAGCTATCGACGATGAATACATTTTTAGCATTTCGGATTTTGCACCCAACAATATGAAACATTATCCAGCCACAACCCGGTAAATTGCTTGACGCGCGCGCGTTTGAATGGATGGATGCAGTCGTTGACGGCATGTGAGGGGTTTTCTTTAGGTTATTTCGGGTGCAAACCTACTCATTAACATTATAGAGGGCCCACGTAAATTTTCTAGCGATTTCGCCACGGGATTTTCCGGATGCTTCCGGACTAGGCTACCAAAGGGTACCACCAAACTATGAAATGTCTTCATTTGAGATGTTGGCAATATCCACAGCGACCAAAGTGGACTCCAAATCAATCATATATGATATTGCATTATAGAACGTTGTAGCTTTTTACTCATGAACAATTGGTAATCATGCAATAAGCTTAGGGGTTGTTTTGTAGATATAAGATAAAGTACTCTTTGGTTATTGTGTTGAATAAACATTTTGATTACCATAAATGACCATGGCCATTTTTCGTAATGGTACAACTGCAAGTTGGGGCCTGTTCCGATTGGTTTCATTTCGTGGAGGAAAAAGGATTTGGTGGTGATAGTTGACAATAAGAACAAAGGGTTTTTAGGAAATTGGAGACAAAATGAGTTATGATATGTTGAAAGAGGATGAAGATGAAAGGGGTGAAGGGTAATAAGGGAATAAAAATGTGAATAACTAGCTGAATACAAAGAACTATGTTTTTTTTTAACTGAGTCATTAAGTTATTGGCTGAGCAAAAAAGCTGCAATCGAATGATTATTTATGGATGAGCGAATCAACCAGATAGGCTATATAGCTCATATAGAGGCACAACCGAACATTCCCTTAGATATTGCAACTATAAGCTCTCCTTGGACATCACAAAACTCCACTTTGAATCTAACCTTCCCATTGATCGGGATGGCTGTCACATCGGTATTACATTTAATTAAACCCAGGCGAGGAAAGCCATAAATAACTGTAATCCTGGCCACCCAAATTCTTTGCCTTGGACCAACAACTCATTCATTATAAGCCACTCTGAGTGAACCAAGCTAAGCTCTTCTCACCTCTTTGGATCGTTTGACCATAAAACATCATTTCGTCTGTACCAAATACTTCATAAGGTAATCGGTAGCGCAACCTACCGAGCCCATGAGTCTACTTTGCCACATCACCTTTACCCACTAATCCATAATAAGCCCATTGAGTCCACTCTGTCAAGTACTACAACCTGCCAAAGCGAATACCCAGTATATATATATCAATTAAAAAAAGAGTGTATGAAAGGGAGAGAGAGCGGTTTGAGCCTGCCTTGAGTCTGCCACCTCGCACACAACCCACTTGGAGCCCCCTAAAACCAGCTGTAGAAACCGATCGACCTGATGGGGTTTTACTGATAGCACCTAACATCATAAGAATTTTAATGACCATTGCATTATGGCAATCGCACAAGACTCCAAACAAGATACTCGTAAAAGTTCCGACCCTCTCCACATGATAGTCCAATGCTGTTAGAATAACTTAGGAAGAAAAACCTTTCTATTTTAGCATTGTTCTTGAAGATGCTCTGAACAATAAAATTTGTTGGTATTTTTGGCATTGCAATAAAACTAGGTGTGAACCGCGCAAAATCTGATGATGGAAATTACATAATGAAGTAGAAGGTGTGAAAATATAACTTTTTTGTGGTATGGATTACATGTTCTAGAGTCAGACACATGGGATGTATTGAATGAAATATAATATAGACGTGTCCATGATAAATAAAGATGGTATTAAGTACTATGATTCATTTAAAAAACATGAGAAGTGATGAAGTCTTCAAGGTTAATATCAATATTTAAAGCAGAACCAAACATAATAGGTGATATAATCTACTCATTGAAGTACATCTCTAACCAAATTAGTCGTTTCATGATAGCAATTCTTCAATTTTATCCTGCATACAAAATTCTAATATGTAGGAAGTGATTTTTATCAAATATAATTTCATAAACAGAAAATTTACATGGCAACTATGAATTTGTAAAGAATTTTAATGAATAGCTTTTTCAATGAAATTGAAATTGTATAGGCCATAGGGTTAGTGATAGTTATGAAATAAATAATAAGTATCAAAATATGCAAGGGAGATTAAACGGTAAATAAAAATAATATAATTGAAAATATTTAATGTAAATGATGACAAATGTATATGTAGTAATGATATGAATACAATTGGATTTACCGGTTCAATGGTTGAAGGAACAATCTTGTCAGAAACTTCATTAAACTTATGTAAAACAAATATCAAACTTATTTTCATTAAAACTTCACCTTTATAAAAACAAATTATTTCGAACCTTGTCTGGAAAAATAATGCCACATTTACCTTCAAAATGTTTTACTATGAAAATTCTATGTTATTTAAATAGGTCTCATTGATCTCCAAAAACAATATGATCTTATATGATCTGAATCCGATCTATATATATATATATATAAGAGATGTTTTAAATAGATAATATGACATCTTCGTCGTATACTTAGACTCTCTTATTCTATCTTTTCTTCATATTTTGATTTTTAAAAATGTTTAATATGTTAAACACTTCTCTATGTCCATATAAAAATTATATTTCATTAAAGTGAGATGTTTTTTTAGTAATTTAACATATCTATTGCAATTTATATAAATTATATATATATATATATAATATGTGCAAGTTTATACAATACTCTATTTTAAATAAATATTAGTCTTACACCTATTCAATTAATAGAGTTTTGGAATATGTTACATGTGTAATAAAAATTAAATAATAACAAACATAGTTTAAATATTTATATATCACATTTAGATTCGTTTAAAATAAATTGATACAAATATTATAATATTTTTAAATTAACCTCATTAAAAAATAATAATATATATAGTTAAATATGATACAAAAAGTGTTTATATTTATCATTATCATTATTATATTTTTTATAAAAATATCAAGTATGCCATTTTTCTTTTAATTGAAAAGTTTTTTTCTTCCAATATTTTTTTTAACAGTAATTCTTTCAATGTTTTTTTCTTTTTTGCGATTTGAGTCAAAATTTAGATTGATGCATTTGGTATTTGAATCCAATTACATAGCATTGTCAAATATTATCATTTTTGTCATTTTTGTGGAGGTGATTCACCAACTTCATTTTGTAAATTAATTGTTTGTGGTAACATTGTTGACAATTGTATAAATCTCATTAAATTGTAACATAGTTCCATGGTTGGAACTCTTAAGTTGTATGAAGCTAAAAAGATATTCATAAATGACATTTGGTCTAGTTTTAAACACAATTCATCCATTGAAGATTTACGACACATTTGCTAGTAACAATGTAATATTCTAATAAATAATACACATATTTTTTTAGCATCATGGGCTATGCTCCTAAGAAAAAATATATAATAATGAGAGTTAAGTCAATAATACGTAATGAAATTTTAAAATAGATAAAATCAATGATATACCGAATCTAAAGTAATTGACTGGAATAGATACATGAATAACTTTTCTTTGTGCAGTATGGTGATGAAACATTGATGTTATTTCACATATTTGACGATCTTTAGAGCTTGTTCCTGTTTTTGTCACTTACTACAAAAAAAAAACATAAAGATCATATGAAGTCAAAACAATGGCAAAAAAACAACATAAAGATCATATGAAGTCCATACCCTATATCAATTCTTTTTTGTGAGAGAAAATGTGTTTGAAGAAAATAATAAGATGCATGTTGTTGCATGACACAAAAATTAAAAAGAGCAATAAGATATCCAACAAACAAAAGAAAAACCACTTGAATTAAAGGAGTAGTTGTACAAAAAACTTACATATAGAATGTTTTTTTTTTGTGTTGTATGATGACGAAGCTTTGATAATAGAAAAAAACAAATGTCAATATCCTAGATCACTCCTTTTGTGAAAGAATGTGTCTTTGAAGAAGAGAATTAGAAGTATGTTGTTGTATGACTAAAAATGAAAAACCAATAACACATTCAACAAAAAAATCACTTGTACTTAAATAAGAAAAAAATGAATGCTTAATGAAAATAAATAAGGGAAAATGAATGGTTGTAACATAAAGAAGTGAAATAAATGATTAATTAATATATATTTATGAATGATAATCATTTATATATATTAAAGGAAAAACCAAGGGTGTTAGATGTGGCATTTCCTAAAGCCTAGAAATGCATTTATCTTTTTTCTCTTTCATTCTCTTTTTTCATATTTTTTATATAATTTCCAACATTAATTCTCTATCAACATTGATTGTTATTTATGTTTGTATTTAACACCATCTTTTCATTTTCCCTACCTACTTTACATCTTCCAATAATTTCATACTATAAATTATGAGGATCATGAATTCATCATAGTTAACAATTTTTCATGTAAACTTTGAGAAAACTAACAAGAGGTATACATCTCTTTTATCTTTTGTTGGGATTTTAAAGTTGTTTTTGTTTACTTATATCACTAATATACTTTCTTTGTTTTTCCCCCAATGATGGAACCAATTTATTATATTTAGTAACGGTTATAGAGTTTTGATAGATGATTCAATCATGTAGTCTTGAAAATCTAACGATTTTTTTATGTAGCTTCATCAAAGTTCAACATGTGTGAGGAGAAATCACCATGTATGAACTATATATTGTTGTTGATGTTGCACATATGTTTTCTTTAAAAATTGTTTTCTTGCTTGATAGTGATTACTTCAACAGAATCGATGGTGCAATATTGGCAGCAATTTTAAAAGATAAGATACAATATATAATATAATTGTAATATTTAATCTTCGACGGTTATTTGTATTTTTATTCAGGTTTTATTTTAAGAAAATTAATCTAGGTATACAATTTTTAGATTGTTGTTGGAGCTTTAAAGCTCTTTCTTTACCAATTTTTTATATTTTTCTAAGTTTTTTGCTTGATTATAAAACAAGACCCAAGTGTAATGATGTGGCATTCTCATGACTTAGGAATTGCTCTAAGAAATTTTCTTAATTTTTTGATTTTCTTAATTCTTTAATTTGTTAAAGATCTTTTTGTCCCTATATGAAAAATGTAAGTTTCATTATGAATGAGGTTTTCTTGGTAATTTTATGTTACTCTAACCTATTCATCTCTTCTCTAATAATTGCTCTTTAAACACTTAATTATTCCTTTTTTATTCACTTATGACTTATGAGCTTTCATCTTCTCCTCATGGTACATCTCTCTATTAACTGCTCTCTTAATCTCCCAATTCTTTGGTCATAGTTTAGTAGAGGCAATATGCATTTTTGTTGATTTAGACATCATTCAAGAAGACAAGTTATGGTATGAGTTTTTGCTAATTTAAGTATAATATTTTGCTTTTGATTTCTTTCTAAACAATATGTTATCCCTTCTTAAAATCAATAGAATTCTCAATTGGAGACATTCACATTAACGTTGAAATTATGTAAATAAAGATGATATGAATCCTTGAAGAAAGCATATAAGGTAACATTTTTAAGCATGTATATAACATAAAAAGTAATTATCTTTTTGTTTGTTTATCCATAAATTTGATAAATGTTATGCTATAATATTTATGTATTAATGCTAAGAAAAGTGTACCAAGAAACATGAATTTTGATAATTTTTTATATATCTCAGTAATCTTACTTATGGTTTTCAAGATATCGATGTTTATTGTTTTGTTATGATTTTTTTTTCTTCTTTAACATTGGGCATGAATATTAACGTTTAATGTTAATCTTTGTATTTCTTTTTGTAAGGAAGGTAATGGGTGGTAAATGGAAAACTCTTTTATGTTTGCTAATTAAAAATTTATGATTAACCCTAACTTATTTATGTATTTTCTTACAAAAGGCATTCGTCACCGCTCAACGCGCGGTGGCACACACTAGTTTAAACTTATGTAATGAAAAGCTTTTTACTTAAAAAAAATTCAAAATTATGAGAAAAAAGAAAAATGAGAATGGAGCCTCCTCATCATGATGCCACCTAAGCAATTTTAGGATTTGCTTTTAACTGTATATAGATTTGTTGGGTATTTTTGGCATTACAGTAAAAAGCAGTTGATTGTAAAATCAGTCGTCTTTTC
>CM058042.1:88342783-88468797 GCA_030169165.1 Centaurea solstitialis
AATTTGGTAGGTCTTTTCATTAACTTATTATTTTGTTTTATTAACTTATGTTGCGGCATTACTTTGTTAAATTAGAGTTTATTTTACTCATTCAAAACATATTTAATGAATAATAAAATTAAAATAGAATTTTGTTCTATGAGATATTTAGGGTGTGTTTGGTTGTGAATTTTTTTTAGTTTCCTAGGAAAAATTTTCCAAGGAATATGAAAATTTAGAAAACGCATTTGTTTTATTTAGATTAAAAAAGTTTTTCAAGAAAATGAAAATTTTCTGTTTTCTAAATTCTATGTAAATTAGAAAAACGATTTTAGTAGTTTCCCAAAAAATATTAAATACGTTTTCTAATTTTCTAAACTAGAAAATGAAAACTCCATCATTTTAACTAAACACATTTTCTAAAATTCTCATAGAAATCTAAAAATGAAAACTCAACTCCGTTTTCTGAAAACGTTTTCTAGCTAGAAAAAGTTAAACAGTTTTCCACAATTAAACGCACCCTTAATATTTTGATTATTACATTATATATTTTAATAATTATTCCATTCATTAAATTGTTTACATTAACTTTATTTCTTAATATTTGATTACCAATACTATTTTCATTGTTAATGAAGTCTAAATCGTAAATGAGAAGTTAATTCGTTTCATTTATGATTATGCAACTTTAGCACACATATTATGAAAAATAGATATACAATAATTTCAATTGCACATTCAAGAAATAATAAAACTCTATTTGGTATGTTTTGAACGTAGTTATATCATAGCAAGCACCGTAGTTATGTCATAGCAAGCACTGTGTCTACCTGTTTAACTCGAGCTCGAATCGAGCTTTTAACAAGTCGATCCCGAATATCTCATAAACAGCTCGATTCACTTACACCCCTACTTACTTGAAACCAAATAACTAATTTATTTTTGAAATGATAATATATTTACTCGTGAAATTGAACCAAAACCAATAGAAAAGCAAAAAAAAAAAAATATGTGTACAACAAACTAAGCACAAATTTAACTATATTAACTCAGATTGAGCCAACTTATGTAATGTATTTACATAAGCAGGATTGGTGGTGAAGCTTTAGGTGACGTTTGGTTTGCAATGTTCTTTAGATTGAATGAAATTTGTCAAAAATAATTTACTTTGATGGAATTTGAATGAAATGTTGTCATGTTTGACCACCTGTTTGGTTACCAGAACTGAGATGAAATTTGTTAAAGAAACTTAAATATATTTGTCTGGTTCACATAATATAAATTTGGAATTAGAATTAAACTTTAGTAACTGACCATAATACTCTTTGAAGGAATTGGAATGAATTTTTGGTAAATGACCAAGATACCCTTTGAAGTAAACAAAATGAAATATTGGTAAATTATAGAAACCGAAACCCAAAATTCGCAAGATATAATATAACATCCATAAATTGAAGATACTGATTCTTGAAAGGTACAAAAATTTCTAAACGGGATGAGACGTTTGTTCATGGATAATATTACTAAACATCATTGTGTCGATAATTTGAATAAAGCTGACAATACTTCGGAACTTGGTAGTGCAGCGGTAGCGCGACGACGGCGGCGGTGGCGACGATGGTGGTGGCGGACGGTGGTGGCGGTGGCCGGTGACGAGAAGGGGATGACAATTGAAAATAAAAATGGAAAATAAAAATGAGAATTGGAAAACTATAAAAAGTAGGTTTCTAATTCAAGTGTAAATTTTGAAAATGAAAATTTTGTTTTCATGAATTTTTTTTTTTAAATTGAATCAGGTAAACAAGTTTTCTAAATTTTCATTTTTCATGAATTTTTTTTCTAGAAAACAGAAAATTTTTCTAGAAGTAAACGCATAGTTGTGAAAAATTCTTTTTATTTTCTTAGAAAATGTTTTAAGAAAATGAAGTTGCGTTTTTATTTTTAGTTTATGAAAACTTTAAAATATATGTGTGGTTAATTGATAGAGTTTTCATTTTCCATTTTAAAAAGTTAGAAAACACGTTTAAAAGATTTTAGAAAACTAATAAAATCAGTTTTATAATTACATACAAATTAAAAAATAGAAAATTTTTATTTTCTTAAAATTTTTGAAAATTGAAGGAACCAAACAT
The DNA here is from genome assembly GCA_030169165.1 of Centaurea solstitialis. NCBI lineage: Eukaryota > Viridiplantae > Streptophyta > Magnoliopsida > Asterales > Asteraceae > Centaurea > Centaurea solstitialis. Next base: position 88,344,895 of record CM058042.1, read on the forward strand.
GTTTTCTAATTCTTTTATTACTTGAAAAACTAGAAAACTTTCCACAACCAAATGCACCCTTAATTTCTCTTGAAGGAGAAGGTTCTTGGAGAATTTTGGTTTGGGTTATTGACGGATTGAGAAAAGTCAACTCTAATCAACTTTCACCATAAATACACCATTGATTTAGAAAAAAAAAATACAAGTTTTTTATTTGATCTCTACAGATTTGTGATAGATTGAGTAATTATTATTTAAAAAAATCCGCTACAAATCGTTCACAAAATGTTCTAATTTTATTTAAAGATAATTAACAATAATTAATTAAAATAAGTGGTGGACTTTATAATTATTTCCTTAACTAAAATATAATACAATTCCTACACTAATTTAGTCCGCCGCCGCCCCACCGACACCGCCACGACCACCCTCCTACCGCCGCTGCCACCACCGCCCCACCCCTGCCACCGCCGAGGCCATCGAGGCCACCGCCGTCACCGCCGAGGCCACCATCGTCACCACCGAGGCCACCGAGGCCACCGTCGTCGCCGCCGCTGCCGCGATCACCGCCACCACCGTCGTCGCCATTGAGGCCACCACCGCTGCCGCCATCGTTGTGACCACCGTCACTGTCGTCGTTGCAATATTTGTAAAAGATGGAAATTGGAAAATGAAAAGTAAATGGAAAATGCACAACTAAATGAATTTTCTAATTTTCTAAAAATAGAAAATAAAAACTCCATAATTCTAAGTAAACGAGTATTTTAAAATTTTTTATGAAAATTGAAAATAAAAATTCAACTTCATTTTCTGAAAACGTTTTTTATGAAAATAAAAACAATTTTACATAAGTAAACGCACCTCCGAAAACAATATTTCTTCACTTGTTTCCGGCTGACTTCACCCTAAGGGGCTGTTTGGTAGTTGCTGAATGATTTGGTTCTGAATGGTTGAGAGTCAGAATGGTTGAGAGGCTCTGTATGATATAGTGCAGAATGAAATATGGTTGTTTGGTAACTGTTCTGAATGAATCGTCTGAATGACAACAAATGACCGTTTTACCCTTCCATATAAATTTTTGAAAAGTAGTAATAAAATCCACAAACAAAGACCATAAACAATTTGAAACCCATGTTGGAAATCCATAAACATTTTGTATTCCAAACGAATATAGTCTGGGTAATGAAAAACAATACTAAAAACCCATCAACACAAAGCCCATAATCATATTAAAAATTCTTGCACACAGTAATAAACACAGACGAAGACAATAATGAAATCCATAGGACGAACATTCTTAGATTTGGAAACAGGAAAACCATGTGGATTTGGAAGGCCAATTTCAACAAATGGATAGCGGATTTCTTGAAATGCCTTCAATTTATTGCAGGAAAAATCAGTAATCGATGGCCGATTTCAAGATATTAGTAACCGATTTTAACAAATCCATGGCTGATTTAAACAAACTAGGGACAGATTTCAACAAATCGGTGGAAGATTTCAACAAATCGGTGGACGATTTCAACCAATCGAAGACCGATTTCAACAAATAGATGGTCGATTCTGCAAAAAACGAAATCGAGTATACCAAAGAGGTCGCGGGAGAGAACGTAGGAGATGACCGGAGGAGCTCTTAGGAACAACGGAGAACCATGATTTCAACAAACCAGTGATGGATTTCAACAAATAGATGCTGATTTCAACAAATCAGTGGCCGATTTCAGTGAAACAAAAATTAAGTATACCTAGTCGGTTGCCGGATGAACGACGGAGAAGCTCTTGGAGCAATGGAGAACGGCATGGAAATTTTTATGAGAAGGGCATATGTGGAAAAGAATGCCTCTGAACCATATTCCTTCACCCCAGATACAAAATGGTGCAGAGGCAGTTGTCACGGTTCAGAGCTGGGTTTTTCTTTGCCAAACAGGTAATGCCTCTGCGCGATTCAGAGGTTACCTCTGAATGGTTACATTCAGATGCAAACAAACAGCCCCTTATCCTCTTTTTTATGCTTCAAATTTACCCTTTAACCCTTTAAAGATATGTAGCTCGACAGAACTACATCAACAACTTTCACTTATATAAGAATGATAACCATTTTAGGTTATTACAAATTTGTTGACTATTTTAATTATCATTGAAGTCTAAACTATAAATGAGAAATTAGTTCGATATATTTATGATTGGGTATGGATTCATACACCCCACCCTATGGATCACAACACACCCTACCCTATAGTATTTATTACATAGTATCTTTAAAAAAATACCTAGAAGTTTGAGCAATCATTTAATTGCTCCTCTCTCTCTCTCTAATATAATTCTTTTTTTTTCCTTTTTATTAATAAATACTAATAAAATTTAATGTATTATAATTATTATAAAAAAATTCAAATAAGTAAACTAGAAAGACAAATGTTTTGCTACTTATAAGAAAAAATATATTGTTTATTATATAACTTTATAAATTTCAATAATGTGTATTTTAGCATATAATTTGCTTGTATATAATAGAATAAAACTTGTAGATACTGAATTATAGGTTTTATATATATATATATATATATATAGAGGAAGGTTCCGTTGTTAACACCGTGTTAACCGTGTTAACCAAATTCAAGTAATAAAATCAAAAGGGCATATTAGGAATTTTCCCTATTTGCCCCACCCCTCCAAAACATCTTCCCCAATTTCATTCATACGTCACTGATTATCTCAATTTCCCATTTTGCTCCATCCCTCCAAAATATCTTCCCCAAATTTCTGTCCATGATTACATCAAAATAGCTTGATTTTGCTCTACGATTTTGTTGCTATGGGAGACGAATTCAGAATCTCCGACTATGACGGTGGCGGCCGAGTTTTGGAGTGGGAGGCAAGGCTTCCCAACGTCAACAATCTGCCATCATTATCACCGTTTCTAATACGCCGGAACCGGCATCAGCTTTCAGCATCTCGCCGGAGACTCACCAGAGCATGAGGGACGTCGATCACGCTTCTCGCGACATAATCTCCAGCCTCCGAGGCCAATCGCAGCATAACCACCACCGTCGCCGGATGTGCGCCCTCCAACCACCACCGACGCCGGATCTGCGCCCTCCAACCACCGCCGCCGCCAGATCTAGGTACGTTTCCATCTCTACTCCCACCTACGTCTGGGTGGCCAATGTACGGTCACCGTTCAGCCGCCATGATACGGCGTTGTTCGAGATCTCCGCCGCCGGCAACGGTGGTGGTAGGTTGACGATGAGACACGCCGTTGGATCTGCGGCCTTCACCACTACCTCCGCGGGATGGTGGTGGTGGTTTGAAGATGGTGTTTTTGGTGGTGGTAGTTATGGTGTTGGTGGACTAATGGCGGTGGTTGTAGTGGTATTGGTAGACTGTTGATGGTGGTGGTGTTGGTAGACTGTTGATGGTGGTGGTGTTGGTGGACTGTTGATGGTGGTGGTGTTGATGGTGGTGGTGGTGGTTGTTGTGGTGGTGGTGGACTAGTGGTGGTGGGTGTGGTGGTGGTTTGGAGATGGTGGGTATGGTGGTGGTGATGGCTGTAGTGGTGGTGGTTTGGAGATGGTAGTTATGGTGGTGGTGGTGGCTGTAGTGGTGGTGAACTAGTGGTGGCTGTGGTAGTGCACATGTGTTCATCGGGTGAAGGAGGAAGGAGGCGGCGGTGCACATGTGTTCACCGGACGGAGGCGGCGGTGCACATGTGTTCACCGGACGGAGGCGGCGGTGCACATGTGTTCACCGGACGGAGGCGGCGGTGTACATGTGTTTACCGGGTGGAGGGGGAGGAGGAAAGAGGCAGCGGTGCACATGTGTTTCACCGAATGGAGGCGGCGGTGCACATATGTTTCACTGGATGGAGGCGGCGGTGCACATGTGTTTACCGGGTGGAGGGGAGGAGAAAGGAGGCGGCGGTGCACATGTGTTTCACCGGGTGGAGGAGGAAGGAGGCGACAGTGCACATGTGTTTCACCGGGTAGAGGAGGAAGGAGGCGGCGGTGCACATGTGTTTCACCGGGTGGAGGAGGAAGGAGGCGGCGGTGCACATGTGTTCACCGGGTGGAGGAGGAGGAAGGTGGCGGCGGTGCACATGTATTCACCGGGTGGAGAAGGAGGATGGAAATGACTTTCCCAAAATACCCCTGTGCACTTGTGTTTGCTGTATTTTTTAATTATTAGTTATTAAAAATTCCCTAATTATAGGGATTTAATCTTGACCCTAGATTTAGATTATTAAGGGTTGTGATGGGTTAACACGGTTAACACACTATTTGTGGTTAACAACGGAACTCAACCCTATATATATATATATATGTAGAAAAATAAATAATAAACTTATAAGCCCGATATAAAAATAACACTAGTATACTACCCAGAAAATTGAATATTTAATATATATATATATATATATTGTTGGAGAGGTTAAATCCTGTAAAACCATTTTATTAGTAAAAATTTGTGAGAACCGAGTAAAAAATAATTTTTTAAACAATTTTTTTCCATCAAATGTTAGAATTGATATATTGTTTCACGTGTTTTTTTTATTCATAAGGTGAGTATCATCCATGAATTTGTTTCATAATATGAATAAAAATGTTATATATTTTTTATTCATAATATATATATAAAATTTTTATTTTTTAATGGATGATACTTAAATTATGAAAAAAATATATGTGTAACAATAGTTAATATCATAGTATTTGATTAAAAAAATCCTTAAAAAATATTTTAGTTGGTTTTCACGGGTTTCACTAATAAAATAGTTTTTATTTGATAACACTCTATTGTTGGATAGGAATTATATATATATATATATACATTAATTTTTTATATCTAGTTAAAAAATCATCGTTATATTTCTATAAAAAAATTTAAAAATTATCTTATTATTAGATTTTTAATTTATATATTTTTGATGTAATATTTATTTTAAGAAAACTAATAAATAAATGGTTTTTAAATATGGTCTAAATACTATCTAGACACCTATCTATGTCTAATTATTAATTAATTATTTTTTGTTTTCCGTACTGTATTTATTAACCATCATAACTTAATTACTTTTACCTTTTTAATTTATTCACTAATCATCATTACTTATATTATTTTATGTATTTTCTCTAATAATAAAAAAAATATTATTACTATTACAAATATTTTAACTAAGTTATTAAAACTTTTTTCTTAATTGTTATTGTAAAAAATAAACATTTGATAAACTCTTTTACGTAATATTACATAATTGTTTAAATTTCAAAACATAGAGATTATAATAAAAAATCAACAGTCACAATGTTTTAAGTAGTCAAAATATTTTAAATTTAATCAAAATAATAAAATACACAAAATGCTAGCAAATCAATATATCTTAAATTAATCTAAAACTATTTCAAGGAAACTTACCGTTAAATAGGAATGATAATTCTCGACACGACACTAAAACCTAAAATGAAACATAACGGGGTTGGGTTTAATTTTCTGACCTACAGACCCGTTAAATATATGGTTCACGTTTGTGTTTAGTTCACGAGTTGACCTGCCAACTCTTTTATCACTTTTAGACTTTAGTTATGTTTTTTAAATATTTTTTTATATCAAAAGCTTCACACTATACCAAATATTTTTAGGTTAAATTTCTTTTCCAGCATGTCTATCGTTTAATATAAAATCAAAGTTTACGAACTTGCCGTTAAATGTAATTACACCATTATTATTATGCTACTTATTTCATTTATGTTAAAGTTATGCATGTTAAATAATTACTAAATAAAAAAGGTAACATAATATATATATATATATATATATAAGTAAAAATGAAAAAAAAAATAATAGTATGGTAATATTATGGGTTGATGTTGTTTTGTATTTTGCTTTTTGCTATATCAGAAGTATCTAAATCATATAAAAATACAAAAACAAAATAGATAGCCTAATTATTATTATTATAGTTAATAAATATATAGAAAATTTAAGAATTAAATGATTGCTATTAATATAGGTATGTATTTAATGAGGTGTAAAGTTAATTTTCTGTATGATGTTTATATTTCCAAAGTAAGTTATATTTAAGACAAAAACTAATTATTATGTCTATAATTTATAGAGGGGTGTCTCTATAGCAACACCCTTGTTAAAATAAGATAACATAGAAGTTAGAGAAAAAGTTGAACATTAATTAAAAAAAAGTCAAAAAGTAGCATTTAAAATGCAGTAATTTAAGGGCTATATAGGGTAGGGTATTAGTAGGGTGGGGTGTCTCTCTCAACACCCTTTATGATTATACAACTTTAGCACACATATCATGAAAAATAGATGTACAATAAATAAAGCACAATTACATAGGCTTACTATTTAATAGTTTCTTCATTAAATATACACAACCAGGGCCGTGCTTGGAGGGGCAGGCCAGGCATACGCCCAAGGCCCATAAGGCTGTCTGCACCGGTGAGCGGGTGCAGACGCGGGTAAACCCGCCGAGCCCGCCGGGTAATAGCGGGTTGGGTGTGTGACTTTGGAGAGCCGGCGGCTTTGGGGTTTGGCGAGTATGGAGAGCCGTTGTCAAACGGCTCTTCCAACGGTCAAATTCTTTTTTTTATTCAAATCATTTATATATATATATATACCAATATACCAACTATACCACACTTTCATCTCAACTACATACACTTTCATCTCAATATACACCACACTTTCATCTCAATATACACCACTACTCTCTTCTACATACATCCACAATGGCACAACCCGATTATTGGAACGATTCATCATCCACGGATACCGATGAAGACTAGGAACAAGATGCGCAAATGTTTGCGCATCTTGTCCAACAAGCAAACGCATCATCATCGATTCCTCGTTCGAAGGCCCCTAACATAGACAGGGGTCGGGTAGAAGGTAACGCAAGGCTAATGGCGGACTACTTTTCCGATAACCCGACGTACCCGGAGGAGATGTTCAAGCGACGTTTTAGGATGTCGAGAAATCTATTCACACGAATAGTGTATGATTTATACACACGGTACCCATATTTCCAACAACAATACGACGCTACGGGGTTGCCGGGTTTTTCTCCATACCAAAAGTGTACGGCGGCAATTCGGCAACTGGCGTACGGAATAACCGGTGACGCATTTGATGACTACATCCGCATGGGAGACTCAACGTCACGCCAGTGTCTAAACCACTTCGTTTTGGGAATTATACAAATGTATGGAAAAGTATATTTACGCAAGCCGACTTACGAAGATATTCAGCAGTTGTACGCCACGCACGAAGAGCGTCACGGATTTCCCGGCATGCTCGGTAGCCTTGACTGCATGCATTGGGAATGGGCGAATTGTCCGGTTGCATGGCAAGGTCAATACCATCGAGGCGATAAACCGCATCCGTCAATCATTTTAGAAGCGGCGGCCTCCCAAGACGCATGGATTTGGCACGCATTCTTTGGTTGTGCCGGTGCCATGAACGACCTAAACGTGCTCAATCATTCGCCCATCTTCGAAGATGTGTATAACGGAATCGCACCCGACCGAACTTTTCAAGTAAATGGGGCCACCTACAAGCACGAATATTATCTCGGGGATGGAATATATCCGGAATGGGCTACTTTTGTCAAAGTGTTTTCCTATCCGGAAGACGATAAACGAATTAAGTTTAAGGGAGCGCAAGAAGCGGCACATAAAGATATTGAACGAGCTTTCGGCATTCTCCAAAAACGTTGGAGTATAATCAAACAACCGGCTCGCATAATGGAGAGACGTACGATGAGCAACATTATGTACGCGTGTATCATATTACACAATATGATACTCGAAAACAAAAACAAGGTCATTTGTGTTGTCCCGAACGATCTTCCGGATCCATCTAACCCGCAACTCACTGAGGAGCAACGTATGGTGAATATTTTCCAAGTGAGAAACTCAACTATTCACCATAATCTTCGGGCGGATTTAGTGGAACATATTTGGAACCTCGATATTGATTTTTAATTTTTTTATTAATGTTATGTAATTTTTTTATTAATGTTATGTAATTTTTATTAATATTAGAATTTTTAAATTATTTTTAACAATATTATTGTTAGTAATTATGTGCAAAAGTTGACAAACCAGTGATTATGCATCCAATGTTATAAGACACTTGAGGGTCACACCTGTGAGGATCTGTAAATCAAATAAGATAAAATCCCAGTTTGGAGAGATTGGGTTTATAATAGTTAGTTATAAACCAGTTGGGTATTTTATGTAAGAAAACCCAAAGATAAAGGTTTGAAATGAACTATATATTAGGGGAATAAATATATATAGATTTATTGATTAATAAATTATGTATTTATTGAGATTAAATATATAATAGATTATTAATTAATAAAAGATAATTATCAGATTTAATGGAGATTCTTTTCTTTGGGAGAAAGAAAAGATTATTTCCATAAGATAATTATAAGGAAACTGGTTATATGGAAACTTCTCCATATAAATATAGGCCTAGGGCTTATCAGTTATTCATTTCATTCCATTAAGCCATCAAACCAGAAAATCTCTCTCTCTCTCTCTCTCTCTCCCCTAAATTCCGGCGTCAACCACCAGCACCGCAGCCAGCTCGCGCGAAGGTGGTACTCGCGCCGAAAAGTTCACACGTGACAGCCTGTTTCGTGATCTCGGGATTTTAGCCAGCTAGAGGGCAATTTGTCTGATCGTTTACGGGTGGATCAAGCTCGAGCAATCCAGGTAACAAACCTAAACCTTTAGTTGTTAAATAAAACTGAACGATTAAGATCTGTGAATTTTAGGGTTTTAATTCTTAGCTTCCGCAATAATTGAACCAGTTAGGGTTGATTTAGTCTAAACCTTATGGGTCAGTTTGATCATTAGGTTTAACTGTGTATCTCTTCCAGTTAGGATTGAGATCCACAGTGATCCTCGTGTCAGATCAATACGAGGGATCCCAATAAAACCCAACAGTGGTATTAGAGCCACAGGTTTAATCGCTTATTTTATTTAACAGATCCGTTAAAATATTGTTTTGTTGTATAAAGATTTGTTTTGTATAAAATTGAATCTTTATCAGTTTGTGTAAAGATTTAATTTTATCAGTTTGTATAAAATTAAATCTTTATCAGTTTGTTTAAAGATTTGATATTTATCAGTTTCAAATAAAATCTGTTTAGGTACTTTTTGATTTTATTAAGTTTCAAATCTTTATCTGTTTGTTTATCTCGCAAAACACGAAAAGCACATAAGGTAACCGGATCGGTGGTGGAACGGATGCTACTCGCGACCGAACCAACGCACCGATCACCGGGCGAATCAACCATCACGGTGGCGGAACGACGGCAGTGGCCGACCAAACCACCAGGCGGTGGCCGATTGCCACCAAGCCGAAACCGCCGAGGCCTTACCACCGGCTCGGTGGTGGCCGCATTCAACGGCGACCTAAGGCACACCACCAGATCGGTGGTGGCGATGGTCGATGGTGGTTGAGCGGTGGCCAGGCCACATCGACACCAGGGCCGAACCACCAGATCGGTGGTGGCCGGCGTTTCTCGACCGCCAATCTCGACAGTGGCGTGCGATGGTTGTTCGTCGTGATAGCCGTGGCCGGATCGCGGTAGGGATCGATCGCCACCAGTCCGGTGGTGGTCGATGACGACGTTGATCTAGACGGTGGCAGTGGCGGTAATCGATCCCCACCAGAATGGTGGAGGTCGATGGTGATGATCGGCGGCGACGGTGGCGGTTTCCTTGCTATTGTCGTCGCCGGTGGCGATGGCCGTTAGCTGTCGCTACTGCCGGCCACATGGCGGCAGCAGCGGTGGTGGTTGTTTGCGAAAGCTGACGAGCGGCGACGGTGGTGGCGTATTTGCCGCTGTTGTCGTCGCCGGTACCGTACGGCCGCGGCGACGATGGCGGCCGATTGTTGCTGTTGTCGCTGGTGGTGACGGTATATCGTTGGTGGCGACTGAGTGATCGGCGACGAGTTGTCGATAGATCACGGGTCGCATTTTGGGTTTTTTTCGTTTTATTAGGCCTAAGTGATAACGGGCCCAAAGCCCGGATTTTTGGACCCAGTTTGAGGCCCAGAAGGGTTTTAATGGTTTTTTATCCAAATTAAATTTATTATAGGATATTTTTAATAATTAGAATATCTTATAAAATCAATTTTAATGGGATTTTTGATTATCCCTAAATAAAATTGTGTTTATCAAACCAGTTATCTGATCCGGTTGATCAGATAGGTCCGGTGTCATGTTTGACTAGTCTGTTGAACCACGACACAGTTTATGGGCCAGTAATTGATGTTTCGACTAGTTAGTCCGAAATATCAGGTTCGATATGTTTTTGGATAGATTGTAAATATTTTAGAAAATTGGTTTTTGATTTATAAAATAAGATTTATAATTTATAAGTCTAGATGATTTTATAAATCAGGTAAAAACTAATTTCAGATTAAAATATTGTTTAGGTTTATAAAACAGTTTGTTTTTATAAATCAGTTAAAACCAAGCGTTGCGATAAACAGAACGAGATAATATTTAACGGATCTAGGATTTTTTTACGCTTTCTATATTTATTGCTATTGCTTTATATATGAATTGCGTAGATAGTTTTATTTATATACCTGTGTGCGTATATATAATGTTTATTATAGAATTTGCCAATTTAGACCCTTGATTTAATTTTTGGGAGGCCTGCGTGCCATTTACAACCTCTTGTAATGTATAATGACCATAGGATAGTTTTTTATTTTGGAGATCCATCAAAGATGCCGAGGCCAGTGGGAGCTACACGAGAAGACTGAAGAACTATAGATATTAGGTCATTATTGGTCTCTTAGGAACTAGTTGGCAAATCTATAATTAGTTTTATTTTAACTGCGTGGTTATAGATATATAAACTGCGTGGTTGTGATTTTTAGCTTGTGATAATTATTGTGTGATTGTTTTAAAATAGAGATAGTTTTAAAACTAGATAAAATCACGAGTGTATGTAGGTTTTACAATTAAAATTACCAGTTTTTATAAACCTTTTTAAACGGTAGATTTTATTTAAAACCTCGGTAATAAGATTGTTTTTCATATGAAAAAGGCAGGTTGACAAAAACAGTTAGTTTTGGTCACAGATATGCTATCGAGACAGTTAGTCTTAATTAGCAAGTATGCTTATTAAAACAGTTAGTTTTAATTATCAAGTACTATAAAACAGTTAGTTTTAATAGTAGGCATGTTTAAACAGTTGGTTTAAAAACATCAGTTGCCTTTTGAACAATCAGTCAGTTTTTCAAGATACTGGAACTAAAAGGTTTTTCAAAATCAATTAAAAACCCCGAAAATCATAGATCAGTAGTGCAACCCATCTAGGGGCACCTCCGGCGTAAGGTACGCGGCCGTTGTAAGTGAACACACCTTGAACGACCGCGTTCAAACCGAAGCTGGAGGGGATTAACAAGACTCTGCGAATTATCTCCGGGTGGTACCGGCCAGAGTAAAGTGTCCAAGTCCCAAAAATGGTGAGATCTGTTTTGGTTCTGTTAAGTTTACCGGGTGGTACCGGGCCAAAAAGCGCTTAGAGGGACTAAAACATGTACGGATAATTACCGTTGTCCCGAAAAGATCTAGGAGTCGTGTCAGTTAGATATGATTGGTAAAAGTCCTTACCTACCTAATTAGTACGTGGGCCTGGTGGGACGTGAACACACCGGTCATCAGGGCGTATGTAATTAGGATCCTAGTCCAATAAATTGATCATTTAAGGGTTTATTGATATTTATTGGAAATAGTCTATTCACAGTTACTAAAACCAAAGTTTTTGTAGATTGCAAACACAGTAACCAACACTAATCTTTCTCTTCGAAAAGGACAAACTTACTGAGTCTAATTTTTCTCGTTTGGAAGCGCAATCTGATGATTGTACTCAGGCACGAGAGAAAGTGGTATGTCCTAGAAAAATCTCTAGGAGAAGGCCCCTCCAGCAAAAGTTACTATCACTGTCAGGAACGCTTATAGAAAGCATTCCGATTATTTGCTGGACGTAGGCTATCTTATGCTTGCAACTATGAGCCCAGATTTTCGTACGAGGCTCTTAAACACAGATGCAAGCACGCACAGAGCGTTATGATGCCAGTAGAGCACTGAACGCGTGCAAGATAGCAAAGGGGACCTCAGTTAGCGATCATGAAAATAAAGAGGCACATTGATCACCTAGAGAAGCTCGGTCGCCCAGTTTCGTTGCAGTTAGCAACATATACGATACTCAACTCACTGTCTGAAGATTATAAGTAATTGAGTTGAGAATGGGGACCAAGACCAAAGATGTGCTTATGGTCAAGAATGGTGAAGTAAAGAAGAAGCGTGGCAATGGGAACACCAGTAAGGGAAAGGACCAAGTTCTGGCTACCCTGAGTGCACCCAGTGTTTATCATATAGGCAAAGGCAAGGGTAAAAAGGGTTAAGCCTAACAGAGTAATAACCGAGAATCAATACTTCAAGTGCCATGAAGTCGGTCATTGAAGGCATAACTTCCCGAAGCGTTACGAAGCAGGTATAAACACCTCAGGTGTTCGTGACTGCTTCAGTTTATCACTTTCGCTTGTTAGTTTACGAGTGTGTTGACACCTAGAAACAAAAGTTTAATTGCAGGTGGTCATTAAAAGTGAAGTGCCCAGATTACAAAGATCAGCATGCAAGTAGATATTATCAAAGACAATTTTAAACTTTCATGATTTAAAACAATCTTGTTTTTCCAAAATTTGGATTTTTGGATATTTGTTCATTTAAAATTATGGTCTTGATTTAAATATCTTTATGCATGGTATTTTGAATCTGATTAAGTCAAATTTGTCTTGATTCAAAATTAGATCCTAGATGTTGCCTATTACACTAACAGTATTACTTCAATCAAAATAATTTGAAGTAATATATATGAAAACTGTCAAAAACACACGAAGTACTATAATTATAGGAATGTGTTTTTGAACATTTATGAGTAAAAGATTATGAAAGTATTTTATGATCAAAATTTATTACTCGTATGTTTTTAAGAAGAATTTAGGATATTATCTCAGATATTGTTGATAATATCAGTATTTATAAAACTAGGAAAAATTCCAAGTTTCGGAATTAGGATTTAATAAAATCCAGTTAAGTTTTATAAATTCTCGTATTCATTACTTGAAATAGAATTGACTAAGTAATCAAGTTTTGACTAAGTCAATAGTTAATTTTAAGTAATAGTTGGTTTTCATATAGGTTAGTGGGAGCCCAGTTTATTCTCTATCTAGTCTATGATAAAGAATAAAAGATAAAGATTATTGATTTAGTATATATCTCGGAATTCATGATCCAGGTAGGACGTAAATTCATAAGATATACGAATCTATCTTTTAGTCAAAAGGGTAGAACGAAAGTTTCAAAGTCTTTGAAACTAAAGTCATAATTGACTTTGAGAGAAATCAATAATTAAATTGTGTTGGAATAATTATTAAAGATATTAATTATCTTTTAAAGGTGTCGTAAACACTAGAATAAATTTCCTGAAATTTGCCAGCTTGGTAAATAGAAATTTTATCTGATCTCAGGTAGAAATCATTCATCTACACAGCAACTAAGGGAGGTTGCAGTTTAAACTTTACATATTCAGGGAAACTAGGAGTTATTCCAGTATCTCCAAGTTCAGGGAATATGGTAAAGAAAAGTCTAATCCTTGTTTGAAAGTGTTTGCAAAACAAAGATTAGCAGAAGATTGTATCAGATGATACAAACTTGTATTGTTTTGGTTGTTACTTTGATTAATACGGTGAACATTAATCAAAAGGTTTAAACTGAAGTTAGGTGATGCTTCGTTTAAATCAGTTTTTAGTAAACGTTGAATAGACACCGTAAAAGTAATTAAGAAATGCCATTAATTTTGTTATTATTACAGAGTGTAATATGGACTATACAAAATTAGTTTCTTTATAGCTTTTATATTTTGCATGTTTTATAATCCAGGAATGAGACTAGTTTCCAGTCTTTCATTCGAAATTTGTCCGTGACAACTTATCGTGGTGGGAACCCGTTAGGGCGTTAAAGTCATTGTGAGCCTCTGGGTAGTTATGATCAATGGTTGAATAACAGCTACAAGCGTTGTAGACCAGGAGTTGCACAGATATTTGATAGAGTAGCAAATATCGGACGTGATCCGTGGTTGAGATTTACTTCTTGGATTCTGTCATAAGTAAATCTCACAGTGGTTGTCCTTATCACCTGAGGTATTTGGTTTGATATCATGAGGACTTCTGGATACTTAGTGCGTTCAACCGCTACGCCGTAACAGGGTGGCTATAAAGGGCGTCACTAGATTCAGCGGAAGCCGTGGTGTTAAATGCAGATATGCAAGATGGGATTTGCGCCTCTTCTCTGGAGAGAGATATTTCTGGGCCCCTTGACAGACTGAATATACTGATGAAGTGCATGCCCATGCCCAAACGAACTGATTAGTTCTTTGTCGTTTACCTATCAGTAGAGGTCGGATAGTCAAGAAACATAATCTTGAGTATTTAGAGTTGACTGATTCCAAGCTCATACTCAAAGATGAAATGTCGTGATGCAAAGGGAAAAGCCAAGATATACCCGTTTTATGGACAGTAGTTTCATAAATGTTATTTCCCTGTGGGAAATGTATTATCACCTATCTGGGTATAAGAGTTCTTGTAACCTGGTTAGCCTAAGTGCCTGTCTAGGGGCCTCCTTAGGTCCGTGTGATCAAGACGGTATTGCCAACTTGCACAAGTGGGAGTCTGTTAGTAATTATGTGCAAAAGTTGACAAACCAGTGATTATGCATCCAATGTTATAAGACACTTGAGGGTCACACCTGTGAGGATCTGTAAATCAAATAAGATAAAATCCCAGTTTGGAGAGATTGGGTTTATAATAGTTAGTTATAAACCAGTTGGGTATTTTATGTAAGAAAACCCAAAGATAAAGGTTTGAAATGAACTATATATTAGGGGAATAAATATATATAGATTTATTGATTAATAAATTATGTATTTATTGAGATTAAATATATAATAGATTATTAATTAATAAAAGATAATTATCAGATTTAATGGAGATTCTTTTCTTTGGGAGAAAGAAAAGATTATTTCCATAAGATAATTATAAGGAAACTGGTTATATGGAAACTTCTCCATATAAATATAGGCCTAGGGCTTATCAGTTATTCATTTCATTCAATTAAGCCATCAAACCAGAAAATCTCTCTCTCTCTCTCTCTCTCTCTCTCTCTCTCTCTCCTAAATTCCGGCGTCAACCACCAGCACCGCAGCCAGCTCGCGCCGCGAAGGTGGTACTCGCGCCGAAAAGTTCACACGTGACAGCCTGTTTCGTGATCTCGGGATTTTAGCCAGCTAGAGGGCAATTTGTCTGATCGTTTACGGGTGGATCAAGCTCGAGCAATCCAGGTAACAAACCTAAACCTTTAGTTGTTAAATAAAACTGAACGATTAAGATCTGTGAATTTTAGGGTTTTAATTCTTAGCTTCCGCAATAATTGAACCAGTTAGGGTTGATTTAGTCTAAACCTTTTGGGTCAGTTTGATCATTAGGTTTAACTGTGTATCTCTTCCAGTTAGGATTGAGATCCACAGTGATCCTCGTGTCAGATCAATACGAGGGATCCCAATAAAACCCAACAATTATTTATTTAATTAAATAAAATAAATGAAATAAATAAAATAAATTGAAAAGTGAGAGGGTTGGGTGTGTGTTGTAGAGGGTTATGGGAGGGTAAAGAGAGGGTTGGGATAAAGCTGATGGACAGCTGATGTGGCAATCAAAAAGTGAGTGGGTTCAGTGGGTTGGGTGCAGGTAGCCTAAAAAGTAGGGGCCCAAAATTATATATATATATATATATATATACATATATAGCAGTAATAAAATATTATAAATAAAAGTGACACAAATGTTTTAGTATATAATAGGACCTCAATTTTTTTGGGTTATATTAAGGCCTAAAACATAATTAATTTCATTGTCAAAGATAATATGTAAAAAAAAGTTAATTGGCCGTTCACTTTATAGTGTTGGTTATTGTTTTTCTATGTTTTTAATTTAGCGCCAAAGTCTAAAACTATTTAATTGATTAGAATTCTTTGGTATATTTAGTACTAAATTGGTTTTATAAAACATATAAAATGTCTAAGCTTTCTAATAAAATACTTTATGCTTTAAAAGACTCAAGCATATAGAAGCAAACCAACGTTTTATCTAAAAGTGTTATAATGTGTGTTAAGGACATTTCCTTAGCATATTACAAGTGTTTTTGAACGTTTTAAACAAATTGTCATATTAACTAATATTTATGACACTATTTGAAAATTTTTCATATAATCACAAGTGTCCTATAAAGATATGATTTTATGGTTTCTCTCAAATGTGTCATATAAAATAGCTAATAAAACATTTACTTTAAAAATGTCCTAAAAAGTTGTTAAAATGCCTAAAAATGTCCTATAAACATATTAAAATGCTATCAAATAAGACGTTTTATTGGGTGACCGTATAAACTTGTGCCTACTAGGACACTTAGATATTTTAGGCATATCTTATAAATCCGTCTTTTTATAGTGAGTGTTACTCTGAATATTCAACATTGTGACTCCAACTTACATAAATCTATATATTAAAAAGTATATCATATAATATTTTTTAGGGTTAATTACATGGGTGTGTATCGAACTTGTCACGTTTTTTCATTGTATGTATCCAACTTTTAAAATTGTCATTGTATGTATCGAACTTGCTAAACTTTGCCATTGTATGTATGTTACCTGCTTAGAAGGTAAACCGATACATACAATGGCAAAGTTTAGCAAGTTCGATACATACAATGACAAAGTTTAGCAAGTTCGATACATACAATGGTTACGAAAGCTAAACTTTGCCATTGTATGTATGTTGCCATTGACCGGTTACCTGCTTAGAAGGTAAACCGATACATACAATGGCAAAGTTTAGCAAGTTCGATACATACAATGGCAATTTTAAAAGTTGAGTACATACAATGAAAAAACGTGACAAGTTCGATACACACCCATGTAATTAACCCTATTTTTTATGGTGAAACTAATGGACGAAACTATATAAAATTGATATAGTAAACAATATTAATTTATAATAGTTATTTATTGATTATGTGTCCGAAAATACACTGATATGGTTTTATATGAACTAGTATATTTAAAATTCAAGAATACATTTTATAACCAAAATGATATATAAAAGTTTTATTTCGTACTTAGCGAGGGTTCCTTTTTAACATTTCGTCCAGGGCCTATAAAATGTCAGGAACGACCATGTACACAACTAATATATAATATATATTATAGATTAATAGTACTTATTAAGATGTAACATAAGAAATAAGCCATGTATCGTATGCATATTTCTTAACATCTTAAGTAAAAAAAAAAAAAATTTTATTAAGACTATCTTCAATTCAATACCGAAAACACAAAACAAAGAAGAAACACAAAATGGAGGTATTTTCCTCTCCAATGCTATACTAAAACGTTAAATAAATGGTAGCAAATGTGGTCTCTATGTTTGAAGGCCAATAAATGTGGCGTCTAAAACTAAATACTAATATTCTATTCAACTTTTAAAATTAAATTTACATATATTTATTTAAAGTTTAATATATTAACATGTTTATTATTATAAGAATAACATAAAGAGAAAAGTCTAAAAACCCCAACAAACTATATCATTTTGAATGGTTAAGCTATTAAACTATTTTTTCAAATTAAAAAAACCCTTGAACTTTTTTAAAACCAGTTAAATGCATCTTTGCAACCTATTTTACAGGTTAATGTGATAAAAGACTAAACTCAATAAACTATTTGATTTGGAATATTTAAGTACCTATTTTTTAACAAATAAATCTCTATTTTTCCCAAGTTTTCTTCCGCCGGATAATTTATCGAACCTTTTCCACCAAACTTCAACACCCATAATCGGACTTGGAAAATTTTGAGACCACTACTATTTTTTGTTTGGAGTTCTATTTGCTTAACCGTGATTTCTTCTTTGAGGTTTTTTTTCTCGTAGCAGTAAGGCCTTCTCTTGGCATGCCTTGATTTCTCCATCAGGCTTGACACCACATTGGTTCTCGTGAGTGACATTCGAACGTCGCTATCAAAAGTTCAAAAATCCAAATTAAAATCCCTCTAATACAATGTTTTTTTATGTTTTTTTAATGAAAATCCAATTCCAACAAATTCACTTCGGTGCCGTTTGTTTTTTAAGTGGCGCTGAAGACTGAATCTGTTTCCACTTCTGTTTATTAAGTGGTGGTGCTGAAGACTGAATCTGTTTCTGACAAGACTATTGTTTTTTGTAAACTATCAAACATTTGAATCTGAATCTGATGGTACTATTTTAATAAAATCATTAGTTCATTGGTCACACCCAATTACCCAAAAATTAACCAGCTTAATAAACTTATTCACTTATGCTTAATAAGTTTTATAAAACAGTTTGATGAGCTTAGTTATAAAATAGCGTAATGAGCTTTTTAAACACCCAATTACCCAAAATCCCAACTTATACAACAACAAATCATATATATATATATATATATTGGAAACAACAATCAATTAGAACCAAAACCAAAGTCCAATACACCACCAAAACCAAAACAGGAGCAGACCAAACCAAATAAAAACACAGCCCCTACCAAACTAAAACAGTAGCCAGAAATAAACAAGAGGAAAATAGATAGCTGCAAATGAAAACAGCGAGATTACAAGAGGTAAGCTCACCGATCAGTCAGCCCCCGACCCATCAAACACCCAAACTGTCTAATCGAAAAATAAACAGCCCCCACCAACGTTCGAAATACCACAGCTTCTCTCCCGAGTTAAACCGTAGCCGGGTCCGCGAGCCAATCCTCCCACTGTTTCGTCCAGATTTTCGCTCTCGTCGATATCCACTCGAACGACGTTCTTTGCATCTCCAAGAATTTATCAGTAGATTTGTATTTTTTTTCTTTCAAACACCAATGAATTACGGTGTTTCCAAATGAGATACAAAAAGGACCATCGTACCGCCGACCATACCTTTTCTTTGTAAGCTCCCGACGAGTGTACCGAATCTTCTACTAAAAGCTCTTGCACCGATGATACCGTGTCAAGGTTTTTTCCCCACCACGAACCCACCCGATTCCAAACCATTTTCACTTCCAAGTACGTCACTAACGCATGGTCCATTGATTCGACAACATCTCCACACCTTGGACAAAGCAAGGAGTCCAAATCAACTCCTAGTTTGTCCAAGTTAGTTCGACACGGAAGTCGATCCAACCCAACCCTCCAATTAAAGATGCATACCTTTTTTCGAATAATCTTCAACCATTTTGTAACCACACCCGATTCGCTCTGTAGCCTTCCTAGTAAATCACGCATCGACTTCATCGAGTACGACCCCGAGACGTCTAGCTTCCATTCCATCTTATCCGCGACCTCCGCATTAGGTGCTATTCCGTGTAGCCTCGCCGTTAACTCTTCTAGCTCGCCAAGCTCTTGACCTCTCGGCTCTCTTCTCCATTTCCAAGTCCAATTCCATTCACCGTTCACCCATTCTCCTTTATCTGCAACCGTCGACATTTGGTCCACTTCCAAGCGGAAAAGTCTTGGAAAAGCGTCTTGCAACCGATCAATCCCGAGCCACCTTTTTCTCCACATTTTGGTGTTATTCCCGTCGCCCAACTTTTTTACAAACGATCTCGAAAAGTCTACGCCTTTGCTGTCCAAAAATGCCCCTGTCCGCAAAATGCTTGACCATGTATTGTTGGGTTTTTCTGTGATCTTCTAATCAAACTGATACGAAGAACACTAAACTTGCGGAAGCGATTTTGGATAAAACCCCGAAAACCACGATTGTTCATTCTAATTTCTTTAAACATTAACTAAAAGGAATTTTACCTGGAAAGATTGAGTTATAATCCACCGGTGATCGACCACACGAACGTTCCTCTAGCAGAACTGAAAAAACCCGAGCTGACCGAAAAACCGAACTGGTTTTGGGTTTGGATGGTGCCGAATTGAGAGAGAGAGAGAGGAGGGATTTTTGGTGGAAACTGATTGGTGAATATAGAATTCAAATTAAATTTTTCTAAAGCCTATAAGGCTTTATTTATAAACCTCTAAAAGGCAGTGTTTGTATCCAATCTAGTTTCCTTAATTATCTGATTTCTTTCTTTTTCCTAAAGAAAGAATATTCTAGATAATTATCTTTAATTAACTAGTTATTCTATTATACATTTATTTTACTAATAAATATATAATTTATCTAATTAATTAACAACCCCCTAACTTTGGGATTTCTGACTGAAATTACCCAACTAGTTTATAATTAACTATTATAAACTTAATCTCTCCATTTCTGGGTTTTATTTAACTTATTCGATTTATAGGTCCTCACAGGTGTGACCCTCAAGTGTCTTGTAACATTGAATGTGTAATCACTAGTTTGTCAACTTATGCACATAATCACTAACAGACTCCCACTTGTGCAAGTTGGCAATACCTGTCTTTATTACACTGACCTAAGGAGGCCCCTAGACAGGCACTTCGGCTAACCAGGTTACAAGCACTCTTATACCCAGATAGGTGATTTAAACTTTTCCATAAGGAAATAACATTTATGAAACAACTGTTCATAAATTGGGTATATCTTGGCTTTTCCCTTTGCAACACGATATTTCATATATGAGTATGAGCCTGGATTAAGTCAACTCTAAATACTCATGATTCTGTTTCTCGACTATCCGGCCTCTACTGATAGGTAAACGACAAAGAACTAATCAGTTCGTTTGGGCATGGCCATGCACTTGAAAACACCAAAATTATACATGTTTTGGTTGAGCTTAATTGTATGGCTTTACCCCATTTCTCACCCGTTTCTGATCATTTCACTCACCAATTGAGCTTATTATTGCTTGTGTAGGATTTGGAGGCCGTGGAGCGGAAAAGTACGAAAAAAGGCGAAAAAACGTGAAAAATGCACAAAGATGATCCAGGAGTCTCTTAGCGATCGCGAAACATCATGGCGCCGCCAAGTTCGATAATGCTGAATTCTAGGGTTTGCCCTAAGTGCTTCGCGCCGCGAGGAAGCCGTCTGGCGAACGCGAAATGGGCCCTGGACGCTTCTTTTAAATACCAGCATCCTCTTTCAGTTGAGACACGCACATGCACGCATAGAGACATATACACGAATAGAGCTAGATAGAGAGCTAGTGAGAGAAATATCTAGGTAGAGAGTGGTGCCGATACGCTGCGGGGTTCGATTCTCAATCATCCTTCGTTGTATTGTCGGTATCATGTCTGTGTCTACTCTTGTTTTATCTGTTTTTATCATGTCTAGTGAGTAGTCTTTTAATAGTGGTACTTATTGTGGTCGATGAACCATTGTGGATGATGATTTTGTGATTTAATGTTTACTGGTTTGTTTTTGGTTAATTGAATGTGTGCTATGGTTCCGATCTGATTCATATTGTTTGGTTATTTGAATTCGTTGGTTGTAGGGGTGTGCATGGTTCGGTTTGGTTCGGTTTTGAGGTAAAACCGAAACCAAACCGATAATTTCGGTTTTTAGAAAAACCAAAACCAAAACCAATCGGTTTTTCGTTTTTTGGTTTTCGGTTTTAAGTTCGGTTTTTGGTTCGGTTTTCGGTTTTTAATTCGGTTTTTGGTTTTTGGCTTTTGGTTTTTGGTTTTTAATTTTTTGTCCAAAAATCAAAATCCAAGATCATAAATTCCTGTTTATCGCATCTGAATGTTTAAAAGATAGAGTTGGTGTTTTATAGAACTATGACTTCAATTTGATATTGACTAATTTACATTATTAATCGTTATCATCATCATTGAATGACTTCAATTTATTAGTTGTTTCATCATTTTTTAATATAAATGTTTTTATGTGATGTCAAGTCATTCATGTACTCAAGTAATTATGAGAAGGAGAATGCAAAGGGTAAAATTATTAATTCGTCGAAAACTACTGGAGATAAATAAGAACTCATAAACAAGAAAATTATCAGAGAACTGGAGATAAATAAGAACTCAACAAAATCTTCCAATATTTACTAAATAACTAGGGTAAAACTAAAAGAAGTATCTATTCGGTTCGGTTCGGTTTTTTTCGGTTTGGTTTTGAATCATAAAACCGAACCAAACCGAAAAAGTCGGTTTTTGAAATTTTAAAAACCAAAACCAATGGTTTTGGTATTGGTTCGGTTTTTTCGGTTTGGTTTTTTCGGTTTTTTTGGTTTTGGTTCGGTTTCGGTTTTTTCCTGCTCACCCCTAGTTGGTTGGGTGTATCTGTTTAATCAAGATAGATAGACTGCGTTAGGATAATCAACCTCCCTTGACCTACCCTTCGTCCCGGAGAGTTGTGTTAAGTGGTTACTCAGACCGAGGGCGACCAGATAATAGAATACCATGCAATAGAGATAGGATTGGATGACCGGTACTAGATTGTCTGACAAACGACCTAAGTATTGGGACTAGGAGGATCACGACCTAGTTAACAACCATAGTCATCACATGTTAGGGTGTCTCAGACTTAAATTCCTACAATAACCAAAACAACCAAATATTTTGCCTGTTTAAATCATCCATTTGGGGATTCACTATACCATGATAAGTACTACTGTTTTTCTCTCATATAGTTTTAAATCAATCTTTTAATAGCTTTCTTAGTTTCTAATTAATTTGGTTGTCTTTTTAATTATTAAACTCTTTTCCATAAAAACCCCCCAAACGCTTTAGGTTAATTAAGCTAATCTAGATTAACAATCTACGATAACTTGACCGTTCCCAGTGGTAGATACGATACCTGGACTTTCCTACACTATATTACTCACGATCAGGTACGCTTGCCTGCATATGTGGTAAGACAGTGGCTAGGCATTAGAGCTTAAAACTTGTTTCGCTTTTTATATATAATAATTACCGCATCAAGTTTTTGGCGCCGCTGCCGGGGAACGGTAGTTGTTAGATTTTAGTCTTTATTAGTTTTGTTAATCGATCCTTGTGAGGGATTCTTTCCCTTGCAAGTTTTTCGCTTTCTAGTTTAATTAGTTATTTCTATTTTTATTTTTATTTTATCTCTTTATTTCCCGCAAGTTGCCCGTAACCGTTTGTTGTGATTTCAGTCACGACGGACTTGTTAGAGCCATTTGAGGAGCCGGAGAGAGAATTCAGAAAAAGAAACAAAAAGAAATCAAAAGCCAACAAAGTTCGCCCGAGAGCTTTGATATTTGAGATGGGGGACGAAGCACCTATGTGGACCGCCCGGAGAGCCGCTCCAACCATACCCACCAATCCGATCACGAAGCCGGACCTAAATAAAGAGATCCCGGGGAAGCTCCTTCACATGATCAAGGACCTTACCTTCGACGGGAAAAACGATAGCAATCCTATCGTGCACATGGAGAACTTCGTGGATATATGTGATCTGTTCAAAACGGAGGAAGACCGAGATGACGCGATTCGCCTTCGAGTCTTTCCTCTTACACTTACCGGAGAAGCTAGAGCTTGGTTGCGCTCGTTGGAGCCAAGTTCGATCACCACTTGGGAAGGACTTCGCTCAAAGTTCCTTTCCTGATTTTTTCCACTATCTAAGATCAACAAGTTAAGAGCCGAGATCCGATCCTTTCAACAAGATGACGGGGAGACGATATCCGAAGCATGGGAACGTTTCAAGCACCTTCTAAATTTGTGCCCGAGTCACGGATTGAATAAGAGTGAACAAATCCAAACTTTCTATAGTGGACTTGCTTATTCTTCACGAGCTACATTGGATTCATCTGCCGGAGGTGTCTTTATGTACAAAACGCCCACGGAAGGATATAAGCTTCTCGAGGACATGCTCATACACAACATAGATTGGAGGACGGACAAGCGCTTACACATCCCGAGAATGGCCGGAAAGATCTCAACCGACTTCGATCCATCCGATGAACTAGCCTCGATGAAAAACCAACAGGTAAAGTTTGAACGTAAGATGGAAGAACTAATTAAATCTGTTCATGCTTTGCAGGTCGGATGCGAGGAGTGCAAGGGACCACACTTGACTAAGGACTGCCCGAATCGACCGATGATGACACCTGAGGAGGTGAACTACCTTAGCCGAG
Source organism: Centaurea solstitialis (assembly GCA_030169165.1). NCBI lineage: Eukaryota > Viridiplantae > Streptophyta > Magnoliopsida > Asterales > Asteraceae > Centaurea > Centaurea solstitialis. The sequence continues at coordinate 88,369,061 of CM058042.1, forward strand.
GCGATTATCAAGGGAGGTGGAACAACAATCGTAACTTCATTCCGAGACCTCCCGGTTTCTTTGCACCGAATCAACAACCCCAAAGACCGGATGAAGAGCCACGCGTTTCTATCGAGGACCGGATCATCCAATTCATGGATACACAAAAGAAGCTAAACAAGGAGGTAGGTTCATACTTACGTAATCACCAAAGTACTATCCAGAATTTGGAATTGCAGGTTGGTCGTGTTTCGCAAATGTTAAGTGAAAGGACTCAAGGGGAGCTGCCAACGCAAACCCAAGTCAACCCGAAGGTAGAAAATGCGAAACCAATGCTCATGATGACCGGAGAACCATCAAAGAAGAAGTGGACGAATATCTACACGAAGAAGTATGTGGAGAGCGATAGTGGTAGTGAACCCGATTATGCCACGGATTACGACTCGGAGGGATTCACTATTTCTTTCGAGCATCTAGGACTCAAAGGACCCGTTGCTTCGAGTGATGATGAGGAGGAAGATGGAAAGCAAGGCGGATACGGGGAGTTCGTGATACCAAAGAAAGAGGATAAAGGCAAGGAGAAAGAGAAGGAAAAGGCACCGGAAGATGAACTCATCTACATTGCACCTATCAAGCATGATCCGGAGAGTTACAACTTACCTATTTCTTGTCATAAATTTAATGGTCTTGCTTTGGTAGATTCAGGTGCCGCGATTAACATGATGCCTGTTGGTTATTGCAGGAAAATGGGAGTCAAGAAGATCGTTCCAACAGACTATCAATACCGAGGAGTGAACGGATACATGACTAAACCGTTAGGGATAGCGGAAGGAGTCCCGATTCGCATTGGCAATTTTGTCTACTTTACGGACTTCGTCATAGCTAATCTTCCAAAGGATACGGAAATCCTGATAATCCTTGGGAGATCTTTCTTACATACCGTCCAAGTGAATACCGATATGCGGAATCAAGTGACGAGCTTGGGGTATGGAGAAAAACATATTTACTTTGATCCCAACGGAGAGCCGGTCACACATCTCGATGAACCATATGAAGACCCTTCTCTAGCCTACAAGAAAAGCACGAACCGTCCGTTACTCCCTCATGAACATGGAAAGAAGACGGAGGATTATCCAAACCCGATACCTCAAAAGGAGCAAACATCCAATGGGTCGGGACCCTCCAAGAAGGAATTCAGGAAGAAGAGGGGCTCGTCAGCCCGACGTGCCAAGAAATGAGCCGGAAAAGGGGTCGAGCTCTAGACCCATTCAAAAACGAAGCGCTTCTCGGGAGGCAACCCGAGCATTTCTTTCTTTTTGCGTTTTTATGTTTTTCGTGTGTGTTTTTGTTAATCTTTTTGTTTGGTATTGCTTAGGTAACCATATGGAGGGGATAAGAACCAAAATCAAGCAAACCCGACGCGCGATGGAGTTTTTCAAAAAGTTGAAACAGTGGACTCTTCGCGTTCGCCAGATTTCAAGTTTGGCGACGCGAAGTTGGCAAGCCTTGGGTACAGGTAAAATTTTCGAATCTCGCGGCGTGAAGGAGCCGTTTCGCGACGCGAAATTTTCTAAACTAGGGTTAATTTTTCGAAAACTGCCCATTTGGCGACGCGAAATTATTAGTTTGGCGACGCCAAACCAGTGCAGACGGGTTTTTAAACCCCTTTTTCTCACTTTTTCAAAATAAACAACCCTAATTCTTTCTAGGCGCCGCGAATCCTCCTCTCACCCTTGCGAAATTCGAACTTCTTGTGCTTCAATTTCTTCATTCACCATGAACAAGGTATGTACCCAACTTTAATTTCATGAGATTAGCTTGATTTGGTAAGTGTAGATCTTGTTTTGGGCATCAATGGTGTTTATGTGCTTTTATGGAATTGAGATTGTTCTTGAAACACCATTGTTTGTTTAGTGCTTATTGATTGATGCATGCCCTATATTGTGATTGAAATTTTATTATAGCATGCTATTTGATTGTTTAATCTAGTGAACATGATTTGATGATAAGTGTGGGGATTTTGATGACATCAAAATCCCCCATTCTTGTTTAGTTAGCTAGATTAGTTTGTGATTGAGGTTGGACTAAGAGTTCAAGTGTGGGAATGTTACACCCCCCCCCCCCCCGTTTTGATTTGGTTTATATACTCGTTAGTTGAACTCGTTAGTCGTGGAAGTTTTGTCTCATTGAGTTTTGATATGAATAAACCTTGTCTTGCGTTTATTGAATAAAAATTTCTAAGACAACGGTATTTGGATTTTGTAGAGACAAAGAACCCGCTCATCAACTTCCACCGCAACCAATTTCCGTGCACCGGATGGAAGCCACATTTTCACCTTCTTCATGAATGACCCAACGTTGAACGCTCCAAAGCGGGAGGAATACCGGGATACTGTTAACCGGCTTCTCACCCGTCAAGTTCTAATACCGAGGAGAGCCGATTGGAACCTCCTTAGATCTATGGGAGTTGAGAACAAAATCAAGGCGACTTTCGAAAAGCACGCCTATGATGAAGATGGCACCGAGTACTATATTTGCCATGCATGGGAACGAGTCTTCGACATTTCTGAGACCCTCTACCGCGAGCTTATCATTAAGTTCGTGGCCACGTTCCGTTTCGATGCAATCAAGGCCCTTGAGGAGTTCTATCAGTCGTGCATAACTTTCCGACTCGGGGGAGTTTGGCGATCGCTTTCGTTAGTGGAATTTGCCGTTGCCTTGGGGATATATACCCAGACTGAAGTAGATGCTCCCGGATTTGTGGAGTACATGTGGGCGACTGCGAAGCGGCCGGACGGTTTTGATCCTCAGTTGGCTTGGGCGATTTTGGGTGAAGGTGAATATGGGGGTAATCTCAAGGTGAAGGGCTTTCTTACTTCTTCAGACCGACTTCTGCACCGCATGCTTATTCACGCGGTGAATGCTCGTTCCTCGAGTGAGGAAAAAGTTTCTGTGTACGATCTTTGGCTTCTTGAGCAGCTTTCTACGGAGGACAAGTATCCGAATGCTCCGTACCTTATTGTCGTTCAACTCGCTAAGGCGAGTGGTTATCGAGAGGGTAGTCGTTTGGTTGATGGCCAGTATGTGATGCTCTTAGCCAAGCACTTCGGTATCCTAACCGATGGTGCCATTGCCTCGATGACTGTTCTTGGTGAGATGGGGTTGATTGATATGGACCAACTCCGGGGCATGGGGATAGCAGCGGTGGAGCATATGATTGGTCGGGACCAGAAGGTGTGGATTCGTGACCCTCAAGCTATTGGGACGAGGAGTCAAGCAAGAAGAGCACCGAGGAGCACGCAAAAGATCGGAGGAACGAGTGGGACGAGTGCGGGGGGAACAACCGGCGGAATGGACGGCATATTCGGGTTACCAAGACTTGAGTAACCGACTCTCGGAGATGTCGTTGTCTTATGGCCGCCATCATCAACATATGGAGTACAACACCACGGAGGCTCTTCACCAAGCCAATTAGCAAAGTGGAGTGATGAACCAAATGGCCTCCCACTTCGGTATTCAACCGAATACCGCCTATGCTCCATCTCCATATTGGCCATACTCCGAGAATGCACCGCCCGGTTACCCGAGTTTTGAGGATTGGCAAAACCAACCTCGTGGCCCTTATTGATCTTTATCTCTTTTGATCTCATTCGATATGGTTGTCGTAAACAATTTTATTTTGTTTGGTGTGTTTGGTTTGGTTGAACAATTTTTATTTTGTTTGGTTTGTTTAGGATTTTAAGTACTCTTTAATTGCTTTAGTTTGGTTTAATTTTCTTTAGTTCGTTTTTACTTTTTCTTTTTGGTAATAGATACAGCGACCTATGATCTTGAAGCGACCTATGATCTTTTTGGTAATAGATACAGCGACCAAAATTATACATGTTTTGGTGGTGCTTAATTGGTTGAATTTACCCCGTTTATCACTTGATTCTCACCTAATTACTCACGAATTGGTATGTTTGTTACTTTTGAAGGTATTGGAGAACACGGAGCTAAAAAGTGCGGAAAATAGGCGAAATTTTGCGAAAGTTGGAAAAGTACAAAACATGAAGTTTTAGCGATCGCGAAGTGAAGGTTTTGGCGCCGCCAAGACTGATATTCGAGAAGGTTCCTGCCTTTTATCAACTTAGCGCCGCGAAGATGAAGTTTAGCGCCGCGAAATTGGCATTTGCACTCTCAAGAAGATTCCAGAATTTGCCAAAAATAGAAGGAGTAGGGTTTTTAAGTGTTTCGCGCCGCGAACGCCTACTTGGCGAACGCGAAACAGCTTCCGGACCTTCTTTTAAATACTGTTCTCAGCCTTCAGTTCCATATGCATTCTTAGACAGAAAAATACAGAAAAAGGGTCAGTTGTACCAGTTGGTTAGTGGTTTGGAGGGAGAATCAAGTGTGGAGAGAGGAGACGCTGCGCCGATACGGATACTCGATTAATCATCTGTAGCTGTATGGTCGGTAGAATGTCTGTCTTTATCTATACTTATTCTGTTTTCCTAGCTATGAGTAGTGAGTAGTTTTCTATGTAGTACTTATCGTGGTAGATGAACCATGTGGATATGATTTTATGGTTTTAATGATTATTGATTTGTTTTGGTTAATTGAATGTGGTTTTATGATTCCAATTTGATTCCTGCTATTTCGTGTGTTTGAACTCGTTGGTTGGGTTTGCTTTTGGACCAAAAAAGTAGACTCCATTGGGTTAATCAACCTCTCTTGACTTATCCTTCGAGACCTCGGAGAATTAGGTTAAGTGGTTTCTTGGACCGAGAGAAACTAGATTGTAAAACACCGGTTAGTTGAGATAGGATTGGGTGACTGATATTTAGGTTGTCTGACAATCAGCCTAGGTATTGGGACTAGGAGGACCATTCTAGTTGACAATCATATTATCTGCATGTTAGGGTGTCCCAGACTTAAATCCTTACAATAGCCAAATCAATCATACTTTTATGTAACTTAATTATCCACTTGGGGATTCACTATGCCATGATAAGTGCTACTGTTTTCTTTATTATTGTTAAATCAGTTTTTATTCTGCTTTCTAGTTCTTTAGTTGTTAATTTAGTTTTCAAATCATTTTCTCAAAAAACCCCCCATAGCCTTAGATTAATTAAACTAATAGGATTACCAGTCTGTTACTTGACCGTTCCCAGTGGTAGATACGATACCTGGACTTTCCTACGCTATATTGCTATCGATCAGGTACGCTTGCCTGTGAATGTGGTAATAGGTGGTTAGGCATTAGAGGTTAAAACTTGTTACGCTTTTTATAGTTAATATTTACCGCATCAGGGATTGTGAGAAAGAAAGAAAAAGAGTAAAAAGCAACATAGTTGCTACTCAAGAAAAGAAAAGGAAAAAATAGAGAGATTGAAAAGAAAAGAAAGACAGAAAACGACTCATTCAAAAGAAAAATCAAAAGAGTCGATGTGCTTAAAAGAAAAAAATATCGAAGCCACAAATAAGCAATATGCTTAGGCCGATATAAAAAGTGAAAGTGATAAGAATCCCGAGCTCTAAAAATCTCAAAAGTCAGATGATTAATTTGGGTCTTGAACTGATTGGTTTTCAGGTTTTTGCTGCAACCCTTAGTCACTTATATATCCTTTATCCTACCCTTAACCCTTAGCCTAACATTACAACCTAAAGTCCTCTTGACGGTTGACAACTTATCAGTGGTGGAGATTAGATTTGGTGACAAGCTTATGCATGCGGGAATTAGTCGAGTATTGGTGTGATCACTTACATATACACTTTTACCCCCGAGAGATACACTTTACATGATTATTTATACTATGTGAGGGTAAAAGGTTGATCTTGGTATCGATTGCTTGACGTGTCTTGTTTGTGTGTTCGATTGTGTGGGTATACTTTGTTTTCTAAAATGATCTTGGGTGGAGATAATTTTGGAGTTATCTTTCTTATCTTTCAGTCTTTTGATTGAGGACAATCAAAGCTTAAGTGTGGGGATTTTGATAACACCAAAATTATACATGTTTTGGTTGAGCTTAATTGTATGGCTTTACCCCATTTCTCACCCGTTTCTGATCATTTCACTCACCAATTGAGCTTATTATTGCTTTTGTAGAATTTGGAGGCCGTGGAACGGAAAAGTACGAAAAAAGGTGAAAAAACGTGAAAAATGCACAAAGATGATCCAGGAGCCACTTAGCGATCGCGAAACATCAGATCTGGCGCCGCCAAGTTCAATAATGTTGAATTCTAGGGTTTGCCCTAAGTGTTTCGCGCCGCGAGGAAGCCGTCTGGCGAATGCGAAATGGGCCCTGGACGCTTCTTTTAAATACCAGCCTCCTCCTTCAGTTGAGACACGCACATGCACGCATAGAGACATATACACGAATAGAGCTAGATAGAGAGCTAGTGAGAGAAATATCTAGGTAGAGAGTGGTGCCGATACGCTGCAGGGTTCGATTCTCAATCATCCTTCGTTGTACTGTCGGTATCATGTCTGTGTCTACTCTTGTTTTATCTGTTTTTATCATGTCTAGTGAGTAGTCTTTTAATAGTGGTACTTATTGTGGTCGATGAACCATTGTGGATGATGATTTTGTGATTTAATGTTTACTGGTTTGTTTTTGGTTAATTGAATGTGTGCTATGGTTTCGATCTGATTCATATTGTTTGGTTATTTGAATTCGTTGGTTGGGTGTATTTGTTTAATCAAGATAGATAGACTCCGATAGGATAATCAACCTCCCTTGACCTACCCTTCATCCCGGAGAGTTGTGTTAAGTGGTTACTCAGACCGAGGGCGACCAGATAATAGAATACCATGCAATAGAGATAGGATTGGATGACCGGTACTAGATTGTCTGACAAACGACCTAAGTATTGGGACTAGGAGGATCACGACCTAGTTAACAGCCATAGTCATCACATGTTAGGGTGTCTCAGACTTAAATTCCTACAATAACCAAAACAACCAAATCTTTTGCCTGTTTAAATCATCCACTTGGGGATTCACTATACCATGATAAGTACTACTGTTTTTCTCTCATATAGTTTTAAGTCAATCTTTTAATAGCTTTCTTAGTTTCTAATTAATTTGGTTGTCTTTTTAATTATTAAACTCTTTTCCATAAAAACCCCCACATACGCTTTAGGTTAATTAAGCTAATCTAGATTAACAATCTACGATAACTTGACCGTTCCCAGTGGTAGATACGATACCTGGACTTTCCTACACTATATTACTCACGATCAGGTATGCTTGCCTGCATATGTGGTAAGACAGTGGCTAGGCATTAGAGGTTAAAACTTGTTTCGCTTTTTATATATAATAATTACCGCATCAGCACTTCATCAGTATATTCAGTCAGTCAAGGGGCCCAGAAATATCTCTCTTCGGAGAAGAGGTGCAAATCCCATCTTGCATATCTGCATTTAACACCACAGCTTCCGCTGAATCTAGTTACGTTCTTTATAGCCACCCTGTTACGGCGTAGCGGTTGAACGCACTAAGTATCCAGTAGTCCTCATGATATCAAACCAGATACCTCAGGTGATAGGGACAACCACTGTGAGATTCTACTTGTGACAAAATCCAAGAAGTAGTCTCAGCCGCGAATCACGTCCAATATTCGCTACTCTATCGAATATCCGTGCAGTTTTTGGTCTACAACGCTTGTAGCTGTTATTCAACCCACTGATCATAACTACCCAAAAACTCACAATGACTTCAACACCCTATTGGGTTCCCACCACAATAAGTTGTCACAGACAATTTTCGAATGAAAGACTGGGAAACTAGTCTCATTCCTGCATTACAAAACATGCAAAATATAAAAGCGAATTTAAGAGACTAATTTTTGTATAGTCTATATCACACCCTGTGATAATACTAAAATTAATAGCATCTCTTAATTACCTTTTATAGTGTCTACTCAACGTTTGTTAAATACTGGTCTAATTGAAGTATCACCTAACTTCAGTTTTAAGACCCTTTGATTAATGTTTACCAATTTAATCAAAGTTATAACCAAAAAATATTACAAGTTTAATACCTACTGATACTTGTTTCAGCTAATTTTGTTTTTGCAAACACTATAAAACAAAATTAGACTTTACTTTACCATATTTCCCTGAACTTGGAGATCTGGACTAACTCTGAGTTCACTGAATATGTAAAGTTAAATTGCAACTTTTCCTTAGTTGCAGTGCAGATGATTGTTTTCTTTCTGAAAACAGATTTCTTTTTACCACACTGGTAAATTTCTAGAAATTTTAAAAGCTGATTAATATCTTTATTAATTTCTCCAACACAATTATTGATTAAAGTTAATAATTACCGTTTCCAAGTTATGAAACTATATCCTATCTCCTTTTAACTAAAAGGTAGATCTTGGATGAATTTATATCCCATCTGGATTATAATTCTGAAATCTATTTAATCAATAATTTTTATCACAAATCTGGATATAGAATAAACTGGGCTCCTACTGACTTTTATGAAAACTAACTATTACTCAAAATTAACTATTGACTTAGTCAAAACTTGACTACTTAGTCAATTCTATTTTAAGTAATAAGAATTTTAGCTCTTATATATATATAAACTTTAACTGGATCTTTCAATTAAATCCTAATTCCAAAACTTGGAATTATTTCCTAGTTTTATATATATACTGATATTATCAACAATCTGTAAGATAATATCTTAAATTCCTTTTAAAACACATGAGTTTCTAATCATAAAATATTTTTATAATCTTTTACTCATGATAGTTTTATTCAAAAACACATTCCTATAACTATAGTACTTCGTGTGTTTTTGACAGTTTTATTTTGTCAAAGTCGTATAGTAATCATCATTATCTAGGATCCAAACTTGAATTAAGTCAAAACTTGACTTCATTCACAATAAGCACAACAGATATTTCAAGGCAATAAATTTTAAAACTTTAAAACTTAAAACATTCAATTTAAAAATTCCCAAAAACAATGTAACAATAAGTACTAAGTAACTGCATAAGTTCTTTAAAATGAAAAACTAAAAATGAAATGTCTTGATAATCTTAATCAACTTTGTGCTTTAGATCCTCACAATCTCGGGCATTCACTTCTGACCACCTGCAATAAGTTTGCACTAGGCATCAGTATACTTGTACATCATACAAGTAGAAAGTGACAAACTGAGCAATCATAAATTCGTGAGGTTTACATACCTGCTTCATGACGCTTCGGGCAGTTTTGCCTCCAGTGACCGACTTCATTGCATGTGAAGCAACGATTTTCGGTTCTAGCTTTATTAGGCTTAACCTTCTTGCCCTTGCCCTTGATGTTTTCACGAACTTTGGGTGCACTCTGGGTGGTCTGAACTGGACCTTTTCCTTTGCCGGTGCCTCCATGCCCATGCTTCTTCTTTATTCCTCCGTCCCTCACCATCAGCACATCCTTGGTTTTGTTATTGGCCCCTATATTCAACTCAGCAGTCTTAAGCATGGAGTGCAATTCGGCTATTGTTTTCTCCATGTTGTTCATGTTGTAGTTGATTACAAAAGGCTTGTAATCTTCTGACAGTGAGTTGAGTATAGTATCTGTTGCTAGCTGCAACGGAACTGGGTGACCGAGTCTCTCCAGGTGATCCATGTGCCGTTTCATCTTCATCACATGGTCACTCACTGAGGTCCCCTTGATCATCTTGCACTCGTTAAATGCCTTCGTGGCATCGTAACGTTCTGTGTGAGCTTGCGTTTGGAACATGTCCCTTAACTGGCGGATCATGTCATAGGCATTTGTGTTTATGAGCCCTGTTTGCAAATCTGGGCTCATAGTTGCAAGCATGAGACAACCGACATCCAGCAAATCATTTGAATGCTTCTTGTGAGCATTTCTGGCAGCAGCCGGGGCATTTGCTGGAGGGGCCTCCCCTAGAGGCTCTTCAAGGACATACCATTTCCTTTCGTGTCTGAACACAATCATTAGATTGCACTCCCAGTCAAGGAAATTGGAGCCGGTGAGTTTATCCTTCTCAAGGATGGAGCGGAGGGAAAGATTGTTTGTGTTGGTAACTGTGTTTGCCATCTACACATTAAAAACTTTGGTTTTTAGCAACTGTGAATAGACTAATTTATAATAAATATCAATAAACCCTTAAATAATCATTTTATTGGACTAGGATCCTTATTTCATACGCCCTGATGTGCGTAATGTTCTTGCTCCACCAGGCCCACGTATTATTTCGGTAGGTAAGGACTTTTACCAATCACATCTAACTGACATGACTCCTAGATCTTTTCGGGACAACGGTAGTTACTCGTGCATGTTTCAGTCCCTCTAAGTGTTTTTTGGCCCGGTACCACCCGGTGAACTTAATAGAACCAAAATAGATCTCACCATTTCGGGACTTGGACACTTTACTCTGGCCGGTACCACCCGGAGATAATTCGCAGAGTCCTGTTAATCCCCTCTAGCTTCGGTTTGAACGTGGACGTCAAGGTGTACTCACTTATAACGCTACGCAGAGGTGTCCCTAGATGGGTTGCACTACTGATCTATGATTTTTCGGGGTTTTTAGTTAATTTCTTGAAAAACCTTTTAATGTCCAGTTATTTAGAAAAATTGTAATTTTGGAAAACTGATTGTTTAAACAGAAAAGAAACTGATGTTTAAACTAACTGTTTCAAACACACGCTGTTTTTAAAACTAACTGTTTCAAAAAGGCTCTTGCTAATTAAAACTAACTGTTTTTAAAATCACACTTGCTAATCAAAACTAGTTGTTTTGATGGCATGCTAGTTGACCAAAACTAATTATTTTATCAACTTGCCTTTAAACAATCTATTTACAATTTTATAGGTTTCAAATAAAATCTACCGTAAAAGGTTTTGGAAAAATCTGATGACTTTGATTTTTAAAACCTACTTGATCTCGTGATTTAATCTAGTTTTAAAAAGCTCTCTCCTATTTTTAAAACATAAATGATAAACATACTATCACGATTAAAATTCAAACACGCAGTTAATAATTATAAACACACAGATAATTATGACAACCACACAGTTAAATAACTAATTATTGGTTTGCCAACCTTATCCCTAAAGACCAATAATGACCTATTTTTCCTAAAGGATCTCCAACACCTCGTGTAGCTCCCACTGGCTCTGGTATCTTCGTTAGGACTCCAGAAAAGAAAAACTGGGTTTTTCTTACGTAGCTCCCACTCGCTACGGCATCCTTGATGGAACTCCAAAATATCTATCCTAGGGTCGTTATTACAAAAAGGGGTTGCAAATGGCACGCACTCCAAAATATCTATCCTAAGTTGGCAAGCCCTAAACATATACGATAGCATGTATATATACTCAAGCAACCACACATTTATATAAATTAAATAATAGAATAAAGCGATAAATAACCCTAGATCCGTTAAAAATTATCTCATCTCATTTTCCGCAAAATCTGGGTTAAACTGATTTACTAAGACAAACTTGCTTTAAAAATCCGAGTTTTATAAAACAATAAGATTTATAACCAATAAATCTATTTTATAAAAGAAACCAATTTTATAAGATATTTGTCTTTTATCCATAGCTTTATTAAAATTAATTTTACCTTTAAAAATATTAAGTAAGGTTTAAAGCAAAATTGGATAAAAAATAACAAGTCCCCTTTTTGGGCCATAATCTTGGTCCAACAACTGGGTCTTGGGCCCATTACCAAACTGGTAACTTTTTGGGCTTCTTGTGTTATCGAAAATTTGTTGCAAGTCGAAACTTTAGTCTTTTGCTTGGTTTGGGCAAAAAGGTCACAACTGTGATTACTTGGTAACATCAGCAGCAATCGGCCGCCGATGTTCCCAACACTGTTGTTCGTGGCATGACCCTATGCTTGGACACACTGCTCGCAACAACCATTATTGGTCACTGCTCGCGGCGCGAACCACTGGTTCTAGGTCGTCGTTTGACAGCAGTAGCATAGCTTCGCAGCGCGAAATTTGTCGATGCAACGGCACTGCCATTGCCACCACGCGCCACCTCCAGTCGCCGCCGATTGGCAGCAGCCGCTGCCGCTGTTGCCGCCAATGGTCAATCGACGACGGTGATTAGCGCACCACTACCGTTGCCGTGACCGGCGGATTGAACCAAAAACACCATCGCCACCATCGCTCCTCCCGTTAGTGGCGGTGCTGGCTTCGACCTCCACAAGAAACAACGCCGCACACCACCGCCACCAAGGTGGCCTCTGGTGGCTGTGGTTTCAGATCAAACGTCCTCCACCACCGTTTGCCACGGCCGTACGGCAGCGGCGGTGGTTCGTGCATAGTGGCGGTGGCCAACGCCACCCACAGGTGGCTATCAACCACCACCATCGCTCTAGTCGGGCGACGGCAGTCGTAGCGCGAGGCCACCACCACCGCCACCATCCGGCGATCGAGAATAACAACACCACTGTCGTCACCACGACGTGCGGTGCGGCTGGTGATCGGGACGACAGTCAAACGCCGCCACCACGACGTGTGGTGCGGCTGCCGGCGAGGAGGAAACAGGGGAAGGGGGAAAACGGCCACTACCGATCTGGTGGTGTGGCGCCTTCGGTCGTCGGTGTTCGCGGCCACCCTTTGCCGCTGCCGCCGTCGTCGATTATCACCGATCTAGTGGTGATCAAGTGACGATTTACAGCCACGACCACCACCTTCCGCCGCTACCATCGTATTGTGGTGCGGCCTGGTGGTCCGAGACACGACAGCCGACGTTGTGGTGCGGCCGGCGTTCGTTGTTCGTGCGGCTAAGGTCTGTCGTTGATCGGCCTGGTGGTCCGGTCAGCTACTTGCCGCCGTTCCACCGCCGGTCATCGGTTACGATTTCGATAAACATAAAACTTAAATAAAAATCAGATTTTTAATGAAAATTGAGATACAAAAACAAATTTTAAACGGATCAGATAAGCAGTTTAAGCAAAAATTAAGAACGAAAAACTGTGGCTCTGATACATCTGTTGGGTTTTTCTGTGATCTTCGAATCAAACTGATACGAAGAACACTAAACTTGCGGAAGCAATTTTGGATTAAAACCCGAAAACCACGATCGTTCATTCTAATTTCTTTAAACATTAATGATAACACCAAAATTATATATGTTTTACTTGCATCAGTTCCCCACTTTTATCTTTATTTTGAGAGTATTTTCAATACTATTTGACTTAAAAAGGTGTAAATCCTAATTTTGTAGGTTTTGGAGGTGCTTGAGCGTAAAAGTATAAAAAGAGGGTGAAAAACGTCAAAAAGGAGACTTATGTGCAGACTTTGGAAATTTAGACTTTTCTTGCCTCCTAAGACGGTTTTCTTGCTCCCGAAGATAGATAACTTCCTCCAAAAGACGGATCTTCAGTAGATAAGGCAAGAAGAATATTTCGGAAGATCTCGGAAGCTGATTTTAAATTGCTCGCGCCGCGAGGACTATGCTCGCGCCGCGAAGGAGAGGTTCGCGCCGTGAAATTCGGTTTTTCTCGTTCGGAAGCTTCCCAAAGATTAGGGTTTGATCATTAAGTGTTTCGCTCCACGAAAATGCGGTTTCGCGAACGCGAAAAGGCTTCTGACGGGATTTTATAAATGCAGCCGTTGGGTCATTCAGTTGGAGCAATCAGAATTAATTCCATTCATTCACCAGCACTCAGATTAGGTTAGATGTTGGGAGCCGCTTAGGGTTTCCAACCCGAGAAGTCGGAGGCTCGATGTGACGACTACGGAGGAGATTCGAGGGAATGCCGCTACAAACCTGCCGGTCTTTAGTTTGGGTTGTTTACGCATTCATGATTAGTATGTCTATGTACTGATTCCGTTTATGTTTTCGTTATGGTTTGAATACTTTGGATTTTATTTTATTAATTAGATACATGGTTTGTTGAATGTTGTCTTTGATTCCGATTTGATTCGTATTGTATGGTATTTGAACTCGTTGGTTGGGTGTATCTGTTTGACCAAGATAGATAGACTCCAATAGGTTAATCAACATTTCTTGACCTTCCCTTCGGAAACCCGGAGAGTTGTGTTAGGTGGTAGCTTGGACCGAGAGCGACCAGATAGTAGAGTTCCGTGCAATAATGATAGGATTGGGTGACCGGTACTAGATTGTCTGACAAACAGTCTATGTATTGGGACTAGGAGAACCAAAACCCTGGTTGATAATCTTAGATATACATGCTTGGGTGCTATGTGCTTAAATTCTAACAACAATCATTAATCTATGTCTTATGAAAGTAAACCATAATGGATTCACTTATCTCCAATGTATGTTTGTTCATCAGTTTTCCACTTCTTGGGTAGGTTTATTTATTATTTGTCTTTTATCTTGCAAAATACTTTTTCAAAAGCAAACCCCCCCCCCCCATTTTCTAGATTAACTAATTATACCTTTTGTTGACATCTAGCTTAACCGTTCCCAATGGTAAGAACGATACCTGGACTTTCCTACACTATATTACTCACGATCAGGTACGCTTGCCTGTATATGTGGTAAGACAGTGGCTAGGCTTTTAGAGGTTGAAACTTGTTTCGCTTTTTATATACAATAATTACCGTATCAAGTTTTTGGCGCCGTTGCCGGGGAATGGTTGCTTAGTTGGATACTAGAGTCTAGTTAGTTAATCGATCCTTGATTGGGAATTTATTCCCGATTAAGTTACTTGCTTTCTAGTTTAGTTTTTATTTTAGTTATCCTTTATATTTTTGTATTACGCCTGGTGTTTGTGGTGTCACTTTTGCAGATATGAAGAAGAAAAGAGCTTTAAAGGAGACAGTCACGGAACCTTCCGTCCTTCAGCTAACTCCTCAGTCTATAAAAGAATTAGCGAATTTCATGATGACTCAAGACAAACTCAATCACGCCTTTCTGCAAGCACGATGTGATCAAATTACAACTATGGGGAAATTCGAGCATAAGCAGAATGTACTCGTGAAATTTTTGGCAGAACAGATGAGGAGATCCGAAGAAGAGCGGAACGTTTCACCAACTCACTCGCAAAAGCACAAAAACAACATGACTCAGAAATGAGAAAACTAAACTATGAACTTGGAGAATTGAGGATGGCCCTTGTTGAAACCCAGAAACTTAATGTTCACCTATGGGAACGCCTAAAGTCTGGTGATTTTGACAAGAAGGATACATGCTCTCAATGTGTGGAACATAGTGTTGCTTGGCAGGCGTTGCTAGAACAGAAGGAGGACAACCGCAATTATACAAAAATTGCGCAATTTGAGCCGAGGTTACAAATTGAGGAGATTGAAGAGCCGGTTGGGATCATTACGGTAAAACCGGAAGATCAAATCCCCAATCATCAAGAGGTAAGTAAAGTGATAACTCCAAAATTATACATGTTTTACTCGCATCAGTTCCCCACTTTTATCTTTATTTTGAGAGTATTTTCGATATTGTTTGACTTAAAAAGGTGTAAATCCTAATTTTGTAGGTTTTGGAGGTCCTTGTGCGTAAAAGAATAAAAAGAGGGTAAAAAGCGTCAAAAAGGAGACTTCTGTGCAAACTGTGGAAATTCAGACTTTTCTTGGCTCCTAAGACTGCTTTCTTACTCCCAAAGTCAGATAACTTCCTCCAAAAGACGGATCTTCAGCAGAGAAGGAAAGAAGAATGTTTTGGAAGATCTCGGAAGCTGGAATTACATTGCTCGCGCCGCGAAGGGTATAGCTCGCGCCGCGAAGCACCCATTCGCGCCGCGAAGGAAAGGCTCACGCCGCGAAGCCTGGTTTTTCTCACTCGGAAGCATCCAAAAAATTAGAGTTTGTTCGTTAAGTGTTTCGCTCCGCGAAATGCCGTTTCGGGAATGCGAAAAGGCTTCTGACGAGGTCTTTTAAATAATTCCTTTGGGTCATTCAGTTGGAGCATTCACTATTATTCAGTTTTCTCTCATAGTTTAGTAGTTAGGTTAGATGTTGGGAGCTGCTTAGGGTTTCCAACCCGAGAAGTTGGAGGCTCGATGTGACGACTACGGAGGAGATTCGAGGGAATGCCGCGAAAAACTGGCCGATCTTTAGTTTGGTTTGTTTACGCATTTACGATTAGTATGTCTATGTACTGATTCCGTTTGTGTTTTCATTATGGTTTGGATACTTTGGATATTTGTTTTATTAATTAGATGCATGATTTGTTGAATGTTGTCTTTGATTCCGATTTGATTCATATTGTATGGTTATTTGAACTCGTTGGTTGGGTGTATCTGTTTGACTAAGATAGATAGACTCCGTTAGGTTAATCAACCTTTCTTGACCTTCCTTCGGAAACCCGGATAGTTGTGTTAGCTAGTTAGCTCAGACCGAGAGCAGCCAGATAGTAGAATTCCGTGCAATAATGATAGGATTGGGTGACCGGTGCTAGATTGTCTGACAAACAGTCTATGTATTGGGACTAGGAGGAACAAAAGCCTGGTTGATAATCTTAGATATACATGCTTGGGTGCTATGTGCTTAAATTCTGACAACAATCATTAATCTATGTCTTATGAAAGTAAACCATAATGGATTCATTTATCTCCAATGTGTGTCTATTCGTCAGTTTTCCACTTCTTGGTTAGGATTATTATTAATTTGTCTTTTATCTTATAAAATTCCTTTTCAAAAGCAAACCCCCCCCCATTTTCCAGATTGACTGATTAATACTTTAGTTGACATCTAGCTTAACCATTCCCTGTGGTAAGAACGATACCCGGACTTTCCTAAACTATATTACTCGCGATCAGGTACGCTTGCCTGTGAATGTGGTAATAGTGGGTAGGATTTTAGAGGTTAAAACTTGTTTCGCTTTTTATATACAATAATTACCGCATCATAAAGTATCCATTAATCCTAATGAGACTGACAGAAATTTACTTTTGCAGGATAAATCATCGATGGATACGGAATCGGATGATGGATTTTGGGACGAACTTGAGCTCTTTTTACAAGAAGACATCCAATCCGACGCTCCAAAGGAAAAACAGCCGATTGATGAGCCGGCGATAGAAGGGGGCCAAATGGTTATTCAACCGGAGGTAAGTTGTCCAAGCTTGAGAGTTGACAGTGATTCTAATGAAATGATTTTACTTGGACAAGATTCACATCAACAGATGGACTCGTAAGCTACTTGGTTCGAGAATGATGTTGATTCATGGATTCATGGATTCAACATGAGGTACTTCCACCATGGTCTGATTCGGACGATTCTGACGAAGAGTTTTCATGGCAGGTTAATACAAAGGAAGAATACCATGATGATGACTGCCTAGATGGACTCGGAACTTTAATGCAAGATGATCAATTCGAAGAATCCTTGCCGGAACAATGCTCTCCTAAACAAAAGGTAAGTCCTCCTATAATTGATAGTAACGAGTCTAACACCGAATCTTTGTTTTCACAGGTCAATCCACGCGCGGTTCGGTGTGAGGAAATCGTGGCCCAAGATCCTTTTTGGGAGGCCAATTGTCAAAAGCAATTGGACAACTCAACACTCTTAGCAAAACATATAAAGGATCTAAGGCCAAGCTCGTACGAATCTGGCACTCATTCTGCAAAGAAACAGGACACAAACCAGAGCGGTGAGTGGTATGCTACTCTGCCTGGCAAATCTCCTAAAGGTAAGTCGTCGAGCCAAGGTATGTACCACCACCATCACCCTAACTTCAATGCAAGTGAAGGGTGTGCTGATTTAGGTAACAATAATTAAATTCAGAGTCAGGCTCGAGACTCAAGACAAAAACAAGCGCTTTTCGGGAGGCAACCCATGTAGTAGTCGTTTTTCAGTTTTTCTTTCAGTTTTAGTTAAGTTTGAGTCAGTAGAGTCAACGGGAGTCAACCAAATCATTTTTTGAACAAAAAGTTTTTCGAACTTTGGACAGAAACTGCTTCGCTTTCGCGAAATTTCAAGTTTGGCGCCGCGAGAATAGTGCAAGGACCAAAAATGTAATTTTTTTATGATCTTCACGCCGCGAGCTTCGAATATTCTGTCCCGTACCCTAAAATTAACCCCTCGCGCCGCGAGGTATTCTGCTCGCGCCGCGAGCAGGTAACAGAGCACGTTTCGCGAAAATTAGGGTTTCGGTCACTTCTTTTCACTTCTGGCGCCGCGAACCTCCCTCTCCAGCCCCGAATTTCGATTTCTTTGCTTTCTTAGGTCCGATTCTTTGCAATTCCATGGCTCAAAAGGTATGATTTCATCTTCTCCCTCTCCAATTTCATCTTTGAAGGTATTTCCATGGTGGTTTTCCCCCAATTTGATTTTGTGTGATTTGTGTGATGGGTGGGGGAAACCGAATTTCTGTGCTTAATTGTTGAATGTTATAAGTTGTTTGAACTTGCTAGCATGCTTATTTGTTGATTTCCATGGATTATCAAGTTATTGATGGTAAAGCTCCATTGTAGGTGGTGTTCTTCCCCAAATTTGGATTTTACATGAAATTGTTAAGTTATTGTTGGGGAAGATCATATCTTATGCTTAATTGTTGAATCTCATGCTTAGTTTGTTGAGTTTGCAAAAAGTTTTGATGAATTTCATTGTTGCAATTTTTCACAATTTGGTTTCATAAGGTTTTGGATGGTAATTGTTGGGAAAATCATCACTTGTGCTTAAAAGTTGAATCTTGTTGCTCGATTTCATGTTTTTAGCCACATTTGGTATGTTCAAGATGTCATTTTCCTCGTTGGTACATTGACCGTTTTTCAAGCTTCCAAGCACTAACAATTTTTTTTTCCAAACAAACAAGTTTTTAAAAAGAAGGGTGCTTGAAGTTCATTTTACCATCTAAGCTAGTTTTTGGAGTTTTTGGTACTAATTGTTTTTAAATAAAAAAAACTAGATGGTAAAACTTTTAAGTGTGGGAACCCATTTTGCATAAAACCTTAAAGTTACACATTTTTGAAAAAGGGTTCTCGTCACTTTGGTTTTTATAAAAATATGGTCAATTATTAAACGGGAAGATGCAATCTATCGTTTTGGCAAAAAACATGAATCTTTGGTTTTTGAAAGTGTTCGTTGTGATTTCTTGGATGGTTTTCTTGGTTTGTTTGAAACTTTATCGTTCCACTTTTGGTGTCGTGACCGTAAACAGGTTTGAGAATCTTGTAGTTTTTCACCTTGATTTAAAAATCGAGTTTTTGGCGTCATTTTATGCTTATCTTTAAAACGCCAACTTTTGCAAGATTCTAAGTGTGGGAACCCCAAATCAAATAGGAAATTAATTTTTAAATGGTTCCCATTGGTTTTCAAAGTGGTCAATACGGTCAAACGCTAAGTGTGGGAAGATTGGGTTATTCTTTTAGGCAACTATCCTTGGAAGTATGTGTTCATTGATACATGCTTATTTTGCGTTTCCGTCTTGTACTAAGTGAATAATTTCACTTTTATCAAGTTGTTTCGACAAGTTATGTTTTTGGCCAATTTTTGCATGACTTGTTAAAAACACTTGATATTATCCTTTTTACTTAATTTTATATTTTGTAAGGGGATAGATTAAATTCTAAGTGTGGGAACCTATTTGGACAAATTTCTTGGCTTTTAAAATTTTTGTAGGTTCCCATCTCTTTAGTAATTTAATAAAGTGTGGTTAAAAAACTAAGTGTGGGAAGGAAACCTTCATTTCTATCAAGTATGTGCACTAACTTTTTGATGTGTGTTTTTGTAGCATACCCGTTCTCTTAGGACCACATCGGGCGAGCACGAGTTTTTGCGATTCAAGCCTGTAACACCCCGTTTTCAAAGTTAAGTTAAAACAGAGTTATGAGTTAAGGTTGAACCTTGATTGTTATGTTTTAGGAGTTGAGGGGCCCAGCTGTCATTTGTGAAAGTGTAAGGGAAGAGTGGTCAGATAAAAGGGTTAGAAACCCTTATCTCTTCAGTAGCAGTTTCCAGAGAAACGTACGAGAGGAGAGAAAGGGGAGAATTGGGAGTGGAAGCAAGGAGTTCAATCGGAGGTTTGTGGTGATCGATTGCGTAATTGATCACGTTTCTTGCACTAAGGTAAGAGTTCTATGTTTGTTTGATTGTCAATTGATGTCAATTTTGGAGTTTTGTGTTGGTTAGGGTTGGATGTTGGATTGGTGATCATAGAATCACCAATTGTTGTAATTGGTAGGTTTTGGGGTTGAATTACTCGCGTGTAATCGCTAGTTATCGACCCTAGTTGTTATGAGAAAGTGATTTTGGAGTTAATGGTCGAAATTGGAGTTTTGGGGTTGAAATCCCATCTGCAGTCGCATCCTGCGACTGAAGATTTTGGGTCTGCAGGTATCGGCGGGTCAAGCCGCGGGTGGTGACCCTCGGTTCGACCCTCCGTTTGTGCTGTCCCAATTTTTGAGTTTTCCGTTTCGGGCTCGTTTGGGGTTCTTTGGCTTATGGACCCCTAGGGGCTTATGTAACTTGATGTTAGGTGAAGTTTCGGGGAAATTGGTCGAGGTTAGCTTGGCCATTTCACGTTAGGGAGTCGGGTTTGAGTTAAGTACCCATTTTGGGCATTGTTTAATATATATGTGCATGTGTTATGATTAGGTGCTACGAAGTGATTGTCGTACTAGTTAAGGGAGCTTACTAATCAACGTGTCAGGCGAGTACCTCACTTAACTCTTGTTGTTATGTATGTATGGTTACGATTACATGTGTGATTATGTGTATGCATTCCTTCGGGGACATGGCAGAGTACCTATGGTGGTAGTAATACCCCTAGGGAATTATTATGAGATGTGTTCCTTCGGGGACTTGGGAGAGTACCTATGGTGGTAGTGATACCCCTAGGGAATTTGCAGAGGCCTGGTACCAGTGTCATTTGTTCTTCCTTTATGGTTTTGAGCCGTAAGGAAGATTGGAGACTTGCATGTATGTGGTTTCTATGTACTTGTGATTGTGTGTGCATGATGGTAAGTGGTTAAGTGTGTGCTCACTAAGCTTTATGCTTACCCCGTTGTTGTTTATCCTTTTTAGTGTCAGGTACGTCCCGGAAGGGAAAAGAGAAAGTTTCCGAATGAGACTCCGAGGTTGCAGCAGTTCAGTCTAAGCATGAAGTTAGAAGATGATGTTTATGAAGGGATGAGTGTTTTTCTTGGTTGTGATGTAAACATATGGATTTAAGTTGTTTAAACTACGTTCACGATTTCAAGCTTTTAGCTTATATTTTCTTAAAACTTGTGAATTATAAATGGTTTTAATGTTGGTTTTGGACAAGCTTCCGCTTTTGTATGAGCTTGGTTACTTTGCTTTGAAAATGAATGTTTTAAGAATTGGGATGTTACAAGTTGGTATCAGAGCCAGACCCGGACCGATGTGCACAACGGGGGCGTTGTGTCCTTGAGGGGGGGAGAGTGTAACAACTCGTCCCACATCGGTTGGTGAGGGGAACAAAGCACTCCTTATAAGGGTGTGGATAACCTCACTTGGCATGAGGCCTTTTGGGTGCGTGGACTCGGCCCAAGAACAAAACCGTGCGGGTGACCTGGACTGGGCCCAAAGCGGACAATATCGTGTCACGGGTATCTGGGGGCGTTACAAAGCCGCAGCCGCAATATGACGAAGACGAAAAGGAAAAAGCTGATCAGAGACCTTGAGGCGATCAAGGGTTGCCACGTTGAGATTGGCCGGACGTTGGACTGGGAATTTCTGCATAGCATCCAGGCGGCAGGACATATTTTGAGGTACTTTGAGAGAGGTCCAAGTATACCCGACAGTGAGCTTAGTAGTATGGCTTGGAAAGCCGCCTTAGACCTTCGTGAGCCTATCTACCGAGAGTTGATCTTAGAGTTCATAGCGATCTATTCATTTGACGAGGATCGAGGGAGAGAGAGTGTGAGACAGTCTTGTATTACTTATCGTTTGGATGGCCGATGGTTTTTGCAGTCTTTAGCCCAGTTCGCTATCTCTCTTAGACTTTACACTGCTAGGATGGTAGGCACCGATTATTTTGAGTATTACATAGGACAGTGTGCCATAGCTCCACCGGAGGATTTAGACTATAGCGTGTTATGGAGCCAGCTTGGTCGTGGACAGTACCGACGGTCCAACACCAAGTCTGGTAACCTAGTAGACCCGGAGCATAGAGTCCTACATAGGATGATAGCCTACACTCTGAACCAGGGGAAGTCTAGTCAGAACAAGATAGGGGATTTTGAGCTGTGGTTACTTCATCAGTTGGTTAGCCGAGACCGCTACACCCATCTAGCATTTATCATAGCAGACTTTCTTACTGCAGCTAAAGGATTTCGGACCTCGAGTGGACTTTTAGGTGGTCACTACATCACCCGCCTAGCTTCTTCCCATGGGATTCTGACACCGGAGGTGATAGCCTCATTGACTTGTTTGGGAGAGTTAGGCCGCATAGACCAGAACCAGCTTAAGGGGATGAGAGTGATTGAGAGAGGAGTTGGTAGTTCGTGGGTATGGATTGGAGTGAGAGTAGAGCCGGAGGACCAGGAGATACATGAGCCACAGCAGCCACAACATCAGCAGCAGCATGACGAGGCAGGACGCTCACCCTCAGGATCACATCAGATACCACCCAACTGGGACGCATATACAGCCTTTCAGGGTCTCTCGTCCCGTACGCACTATCATGATATTAAGATTCATAGAACGCTTGGCTGGCAGAACCAGTCATTGATGGGTTTCTTCACGAACCCTGAGTTCCGACCATCACCACCGCCGCAGTATGATGTGTGGCACCCACAGGACCTAAATCCTCCAGGTTACGAGAGTTATGATCAGTGGTGGGACCAATTCCGTGGACCCCATTGATTGTTTGGTTCGATGATTTGTTTGGATATTATTGATTCAATTTGGTTGTACCGTGCTATCTTTTTATTTTTATTTTTTCTTTTCAGTTTGTTTGTTTTTGTTTTTAGTTTTTCAGATTTGGTGTGTAGACCCTCGAATCAGTTGTACGAATTGGATTTCAGTAGTTCGTCGAAGCTTCAGTTTCCTTAACCCAGGCAGTATTCGTTCTTTATCTTTTTACCTTTCCGCATACATGCTTTAATTATTATTGCATTGAGGACACTGCAATTTTTAAGTGTGGGAAGGGGGTTAAGTAAACTTTTGTTTGTTTGTCCTTATTGTGCTTAATTGCTTATCTGATATTATCTGAATTATATGGCATAATTTTTTCGAAATCCATGATCTTTTTAAAAATTTTTGTGGAAGTCAAAAGAGTTGCATATAGGAAGATACTTTTTGGAGTTTTTTTGAGTTTGAAAAAGTCATGTGTATGCTAATTTCCATGAGTGATCCTTACCCTATTCCTTGAGAGATTGAGCCTGAATTGATATATCTTATTCATTTCTATGAGGATGCCGACTTTGAACCAAGTAGAACTTGTCACTTTGAATGCTTGTCGAGACCACATAAGAAAAGTATGTCACCATTGCACTGATAGAGGCCTTTGTTTCCAACCCATTTAGCCTTCGTCAGATAATCTCATTATAAGGTTATTTGATTTGCCTAGCCTTTGATTAAAAAGTACTCATCTTTAGTACTTCATCCCTTGTAACCCTTTTGAGCCTTAGCCTTTTCATTTCTTTACCCACTATACACTTTATCCCTTAGCCCATTTCATTTTTATCTATCTTTTGGCCGTAGCCTAAATTTGGAAGTTTTTCATGTTTTTGGTTTGTTTTATGAAATCTGACAAATAGATAAAGGGATTATGAGAAAGAGAGAAAAAGAGTAAAAAGCAACATAGTTGCTACTCAAGAAAAAAATAGAGAGTTTGAAAAAAAAAAAATAGAAAACGACTCATTCAAAAAGAAAAATCAAAAGAGTCGATGTGCTTAAAAGAAAATAAATATCGAAGCCACAAATAAGCAATATGCTTAGGCCGATATAAAAGTAATAGTGATAGAAATCCCGAGCTCTAAAAATCTCAAAAGTCAGATGATTAATTTGGATCTTGAACTGATTGGTTTTCAGGTTTTTGCTACAACCCTTAGTCACTTAAATATATCCTTTATCCTACCCTTAACCCTTAGCCTAACATTACAACCCTAAAATCCTCTTAACGGTTGACAACTTTTCAGTGGTGGAGATGAGATTTGGTGACAAGCATATGCGTTGGTAAGATGTCGAGTATCAGTGTGATCACTATATACACTATTACCCCTTGAGAGATATACTTGATACATACTTTGTGAGGGTAAAAGGTTGAGCATGACTTGGATAACTTGTAAGGCTTTGATTTGTGTCTGACTTATGTGTGATTTCTTGCGACTATCCTTATTCTTTCAAAGCATGATCATGGGTTGAGGATAATTTTGTCGTTATTCTTATTTTATCAGATGTTTGCTTGAGGACAAGCAAATCTTAAGTGTGGGAATTTTGATAACGCCAAAATTATACATGTTTTACTTGTATCAGTTCCCCACTTTTATCTTTATTTTGAGAGTATTTTCGATACTGCTTGACTTAAAAAGGTGTAAATCCTAATTTTGTAGGTTTTGGAGGTGCTTGAGCGTAAAAGTATAAAAAGAGGGTGAAAAGCGTCAAAAAGGAGACTTATGTGCAGACTTTGGAAATTTAGACTTTTCTTGGCTCCTAAGACGGTTTTCTTGCTCCCGAAGATAGATAACTTCCTCCAAAAGACGGATCTTCAGTAGAAAAGGCAAGAAGAATATTTCGGAAGATCTCGGAAGCTGATTTTACATTGCTCGCGCCGCGAAGAAGATGGCTCGCGCCGAGAGGACTATGCTCGCGCCGCGAAGGAGAGGTTCGCGCCGCGAAATTCGGTTTTTCTCGTTCGGAAGCTTCCCGAAGATTAGGGTTTGATCATTAAGTGTTTCGCTCCGGGAAAATGCCGTTTCGCGAACGCGAAAAGGATTCTGGCGGGATTTTATAAATGCAGCCTTTGGGTCATTCAGTTGGAGCAATCAGAATTAATTCCATTCATTCACCAGCACTCAGATTAGGTTAGATGTTGCGAGCCGCTTAGGGTTTCCAACCCGAGAAGTCGGAGGCTCGATGTGATGACTACGGAGGAGATTCGAGGGAATGCCGCTACAAACATGCCGGTCTTTAGTTTGGGTTGTTTATGCATTCATGATTAGTATGTCTATGTACTGATTCCGTTTGTATTTTCGTTATGGTTTGAATACTTTGGATATTATTTTATTAATTAGATACATGGTTTGTTGAATGTTGTCTTTGATTCCGATTTGATTCGTATTGTATGGTATTTGAACTCGTTGGTTGGGTGTATTTGTTTGACCAAGATAGATAGACTCCGATAGGTTAATCAACCTTTCTTGACCTTCCCTTCGGAAACCCGGAGAGTTGTGTTAGGTGGTAGCTTGGACCGAGAGCGACCAGATAGTAGAGTTTCGTGCAATAATGATAGGATTGGGTGACCGGTATTAGATTGTCTGACAAACAGTCTATGTATTAGGACTAGGAGAACCAAAACCCTGGTTGATAATCTTAGATATACATGCTTGGGTGCTATGTGCTTAAATTCTAACAACAATCATTAATCTATGTCTTATGAAAGTAAACCATAATGGATTCACTTATCTCCAATGTATGTTTGTTCATCAGTTTTCCACTTCTTGGTTAGGTTTATTTATTATTTGTCTTTTATCTTTCAAAATACTTTTTCAAAAGCAAACCCCCCCCCCATTTTCTAGATGAACTGATTATACATTTAGTTGACATCTAACTTAACCGTTCCCAGTGGTAAGAACGATACCTGGACTTTCCTACACTATATTACTCACGATCAGGTACGCTTGCCTGTATATGTGGTAAGACAGTGGCTAGGCTTTTAGAGGTTAAAACTTGTTTCGCTTTTTATATACAATAATTACCGCATCAATTAACTAAAAGGAATTTTACCTGGAAAGCTTGAGTTATAATCCACCGGTGATCGACCACACGAACGTTCCTCTAGCAGAACTGAAAAAACCCGAGCTGACCGAAAAACCGAACTGGTTTTGGGTTTGGATGGTGCCGAATTGAGAGAGAGAGGGAGGAGGGATTTTTGGTGGAAACTGATTGGTGAATATAGAATTCAAATTAAATTTTTCTAAAGCCTATAAGGCTTTATTTATAAACCTCTAAAAGGCAGTGTTTGTATCCAATCCAGTTTCCTTAATTATCTGATTTCTTTATTTTTCCTAAAGAAAGAATATTCTAGATAATTATCTTTAATTAACTAGTTATTCTACTATATATTTATTTTACTAATAAATATATAATTTATCTAATTAATTAACAACCCCCTAACTTTGGGATTTCTGACTGAAATTACCCAACTAGTTTATAATTAACTATTATAAACTTAATCTCTCCATTTATGGGTTTTATTTAACTTATTCGATTTATAGGTCCTCACAGGTGTGACCCTCAAGTGTCTTGTAACATTGGATGTGTAATCACTGGTTTGTCAACTTATGCACATAATCACTAACATGTATTACCTGCGCCGTCAAAATCATGATTTTTATCAATAAGACCCCCCCTCCCCATAAAGACTTGTGATGACTTTGACCCAAAGAACGTCTTTTTCATTGAAATATCTCGACCAAAATTTACCTAGAAGACATAGGTTCATGGAATCGAGACTCCCAATGTTGAGACCTCCCTTTTCGAAAGATTTTAAGGAATTTACCCACTTAACCGAAACCCTCCCTTTTTTCACACCTTCCCCCCACCACCTCCCCAAAAGAATCTACACCTCACTCTCTCGCACTCTTTGATTATTTCACTCGGAGCTCGGAACAATGAGAAATAGTACAACGGTAAGCTTCCCAAGACCGATTTGACCAACGTAAGCCTACCCCCGAAAGAGACAAACCTCGATTTCCACGAATCCAACCGCTTTTGGAATTTAACCATCGCGGCATTCCAATGATCCATCCTCTCATCGATGCTCCTACCGGAAGGCCGAGGTAAACAAATGGTAATTTGCCGAAGCCGCATCTTGCAGTCGAAGCCCAACTTCTTACCTCCTCTTCGTTGATGTGTTTTTTTACCAAATTACCCTCCCTCTTTTTCTAACCTAATACCCCCTTCTTCCATCAGACCATAAGGGCCTGTTTGGTTGGTTTTCCATTAAGTTCTGTATGGATAAAGATGTTTGTCTAGATACATTTGTCTATTTGGATTAATATACCTCTTTGTTTGTTTTGTATGCTAAATAAATTGTCTGAATGATTAAAATGACTATTTTACCCTTCTATTTGCTTTTTGTTCTATTCATTTTTCTAACACTATTACATTACATATTGTGAAAAACAGATTTTCTAAACACAATTTTTAATCACAAATATAGATGGAATGATCTCTAAAAAAAACAAATTCTAAAATTTTATAAATATTTTGGAAAGGGGGTTCCCATCTTTTCCTTCACTCCCAGATTTGGCTTCTTTAGCCATTCTTATGCATCTTAATTCTGAATCCACCAAATTAAAAAGGGTTAATTACATGGGTGTGTATCGAACTTGTCACGTTTTTTCATTGTATGTATCCAACTTTTAAAATTGTCATTGTATGTATCAAACTTGCTAAACTTTGCCATTGTATGTATGTTACCTGCTTAGAAGGTAAACCGATACATACAATGGCAAAGTTTAGCAAGTTCGATACATACAATGGCAAAGTTTAGCAAGTTCGATACATACAATGGCAAAGTTTGGCAAGTTCGATACATACAATGGTTACGAAAGCTAAACTTTGCCATTGTATGTATGTTGCCATTGACCGGTTACCAGCTTAGAAGGTAAACCGATACATACAATGGCAAAGTTTAGCAAATTCGATACATACAATGACAATTTTAAAAGTTGAGTACATACAATAAAAAACGTGACAAGTTCGATACACACCCATGTAATTAACCCAATTAAAAACATATACAACGTCTTTAGCCATTCTCACTCTTACCGTTTAAATGTAGCCTAGATCCATATGCATAATATTGGCATCTTTTCCTTTACTTCCAGATTAGTTTTTTTTTTCTTTAAATCAACAGAATTCAAGCTTCAAGAACAAAACACGAATCAAACAGAGGTTCGTCTTTACCAATTAACAGATCAGATGGATCGATGGAGTAGATGAAGCAGATGGATTGATGGAGGCGCCGATAGATATGCTTGAGAGAGGGAGCGTATTTGAGTGAAAGGGAAGGGTAAGTGGGTCTTTTTCATGTCTTAATGTGGACAAGGGGGTTTCAATAGTTGAGCGAATAAGCTCTTTTTTTTCAAATAAGTCACAACCAAACACTTATGTATAGCTTAGCGAATAAGCTAGTCAATTAAGTCACTAACAACAAGCCCTAAGCCTCCCTTCTTCTTCCATCTCCATTCCCTTCTTCCAACTCCATCATTAGCTTCCATCTCCCAAACTTACCCTAAATCGATTTCTTGCTAATCGAGACCACCACACAACACAAACTTTGTACCCTCTTCTCTGGCTGTCGACCGACAGCCACCACCGGCCTGCTTTTTGCTCGCCAACACCGACGACCACCACCGGGTTCTGCTCTCTGCTCGCCGACGTAGACGACCACCACCAGGATCTGCTCTCTGCTCTCTTTCCTCCATCTATCAAGGTGCCGCCGATTCAGGTTCTTGTTTCCTATGAAGAAAAAGATTGAGAAAAGTTGGTTTGAGGGTGAAACATGGCGTCGACGGTGGAGAAGCCGCCGGAGCTACGGTGGAGGTCGGTTTGGTGAAGACAGAGCTGATTTGGTTGCAGATTTTAGAGGCGAGAGCTGCCATGGAATCGGTGGTGTTTGATACCTCCATTGTTAAAAAATGGTGAAACATTGAAATGTGATGAAGAAACAATGATTTGTAAAAAGTGAATGTGTTGCAACTTATTCGGTAAGTGGAAATCAAGTGTTAAGTGGCACTTAATGAAAAAAAAACAAACAGACTTACTAGGGAAATCACTGACTGAAAAAGTGATTTTGTCCCCAATAAGTTCTGAATAAGCTTCATGTCTCCATCAAACAAAACCCCACCTAAAAATTCTAATATTTTCGATGTCACCCTAAAAAAAGCTTTAAATTTGAAAATATCCCTCGAAATTTTAAACAATTCCAACTTAGTTTATGCTAAGTTGTAGATGGATGCTTATCGATAAAAGAGTTTGAGATTAAAATTTTACTTGAAAAACCGAGTAAAGATATAAAAAGAAACAAAAACTAGATGCAAAATAATAATGAAATAAGATTAAACTAGTCGAATGCTTATTATCGATTAATGAGATTGGTTTAAAAAATATTTTTTAGTGTTTGGGAGGGCTTATTTGAAGGTGCTTATAACTTATTTCATCCTGGAGAAGCAAATAAGTTAAAATAAAGTATTTGGATAGCTATTTTTAAAAGCTCCTTATTTCATATCCTAAAAGCTAATAAATCATTTTTGAAAAGTCACTCCCTACTAACTTATCAAAAACTCCTTACCAAAAACCCCTAAAAGCTAATAAGCTAATCCAAACACTTTTTAAAAAACTCATTTTCCACACCACATAAGTTAATAAGTACTTTTACCAAAAGTCATAAGTTGTTTTAAATAAGCCTTCCCAAACACCCTTTTAACTACTCTAATTAATACATAGTTAATTAATTAATTAATTAATTGGTAAATATATTACAAAAAGTTAATTAAAAAACACTAAGAAGCTGTTTGTTTTTTAAAAAGGACCTTTTAAAACCTCTTCAATCTAAAAATTAAGAGGTATCTAGACTTAAGAATTTTGTTTTATTTGAAGAGAATGTCTAAAAATCTTTTACTGTCCTTTGAAATTTTAAGAGGTGCACAATTAATCTCTTATTTTTTTAGACGTGAAATTAGACTTTAGATTAATTTTAGACCTCTTGGGTCATTTAGGGAATGCTTACCGCTAGGTGCTTACCTGTATCATTTACTATGTTGATTGAGTTTGACAATGACTGACAAACTTATCCAAAATGAGACAAAATAAGCATTGAAAATCTTACTCGATAAATGTAAGAAACGACTCTTACATGATAAATGCTTATGAGGTTTAAGATGTTTATCAACAATGTTATTTTTAGAGTGAATTACATATTTGGTCCCTGTGGTTTACACCTTTTACCCACAGTGGTCCCTCTATCAAAATAAATACATGAACGGTACTCGTGGTTTGCAATTTCGCTAACTTTTGGTCCCTCTGACCACCACCTTGTTAAATGCAGCCATTAAGTAAAAGGGTAATTATGTCTTTTTCCCTTTTCTCTCCCATTTATATCATATCAACTATTCATCATCTCTCACTTCCTATTTCTTCTCCAAAATTATTGTGTTATTTCTTTCCCAAAATCTTGGTTACTAAAATTTCTGCAAAATACTAGCATAATTACATAAAATAAAATAAAAAAAATAAATGATGCCACTAATAAAATAATATATAAGGTTTGTCATGAAATAAAACTTAAGCATGTGGCACCAACTATACATATATATTTTATATTATTAATAAGCTCTATTTATATTTTTTGCTTTAGTGAATTAGCAAATTTAGTTAATAATTGAATTGATGTGTACAATTTATCATGAAGCTTCTGTTCACACTACCCTTATGCTTTGAGTCTTCAAATTCTAACTATCTCATGTCTTAAGTATAGCTCATCAGTTACTGAAAAATGATTAAGACAACAATAGAATTTTTAAGAGGCTTTCTGAAAATTCATAAATTCAACCTGCAAGGAAGCCACAAACTTGAGATTTTGATAAGCTATAAAGAGTTTATCACCTATTTTAGAACACCAACTATTATATTAAGCCACCAAATTACAAGTACAAGGCATCACAAAGCACTGCCAGTCAAGTTACAAGATTGAAAATGCTAAATTCTTTTATTGTATGTAAATATGCTAGTGTTTTGGAGACGTTTTAGTAACCAAAATTTTGGGGAAGAAATAACACAGTAAGTTTGAAGAAGAAATAAGAAGTGAGAGATGATGAATAGTTGATACGATATAAGTGGAAGGGAAAAGGGAAAAAGACATAATTACCCTTTGGGAATTTGGTCCCTCTCATTACTTAATGGATGCATTTAACAAGGTAGTGGTCAGAGGGACCAAAAGTTAGCGAAATTGCAAACTACGAGTACCATTCATGTATTTATTTTGATAGAGGGACCACTGTGGGTAAAAGGTGTAAATCACATGGACCAAATATGTAATTCACTCTTATTTTTATTTTAAGAATATTGTTACATAAGGTAAATAAAAGTTAATATCTTATTATAGCAAGTTTTTTAGTGGAAAGAATTTGGTAAATGGCTCTCTATTTCTTAATTTATGATATAACTAATTTTAATTTAGTTTATGGAAAATTCTACATCTTCAAGCAATAAGGAAACTGACCGTTGGAAAGAATTTAGTGGAAAGAATTTAGTTTATGTAACTATACACATGGATGCTTATCGATTAAAGAGTCGAGATTAAAATTTACTTGAAAAACAGAGTGAAGATATAGAAACAAACAAAACTAGATGCAAATAATATATGATATTAGATTAAACTAATCAAAAGGCATATTAATTATCGATTAATGAGATTAATCGGTTTAAAATATTACATTGAAAACAAAACTTTTGCAAGTTGGAATATATATTATCAAGCTCGAGGCAACTCTTTTTGCTTCATCTGTGAAACTTTCATATCTTCCTTACTTTGAATTCAAAACCCCAAAGAGAGAATTAATTTCCATTTGCAATGGCTGAAATCATTCTTAGTGCATTCATCAATGTGTTGTTTGAGAAGTTGGCTTCTGGTGACTTGAGGAATTTGGCTCGATCTCAAGGAATCGAAACTCAGCTGAAGAAATGGAAGAAAAGCTTGTCCCAGATCGAAGCTGTTCTTGCTGATGCTGAGCAAAAACAGATAAAAGACAGAGAAGTTGAACTGTGGCTGCAGGATCTCCAGGATTTGGCTTACGACATAGACGATGTTCTTGATGATTTGGCCACTGAAGCTATACGACGCAGCTTTGATCAAGAATCTTATGCCACCACAAGCACCAATAAGGTATTCAAGTTCATCCCAACTTGTCTTACTAATTGCACTCCTAGCAATATTAAGTATGATTATAAGATGAGTGGTAATCTAGATAAGATTACGAGCAGACTACATGATCTTTTTGAGCAGAAAAATGGTCTCGGTTTGGATGGGGACGTGGTTAAAAGGACAAATAAACCATATAAAGGGTTGGAGGAAACTTCACTAGTTGATGAGTCCGAAGTTATGGGTAGGGAAGGGGATAAAGAGGCATTGCTTGAAAAGTTGTTAGGGAAGAAAGCATGTTATCAAAATGTTAGCATCGTGTCCATAGTTGGTCTGGGTGGGATCGGCAAAACCACTCTTGCCAGAGTTTTGTATAATGATGAGAAAGTGAAGGATCACTTTGAGCTCAGGGCATGGGTTTGTGTTTCTGATGAGTTTGATGTATTCAATATTAGCAAGGCTGTTTTTCAAGCTGTAGATGAAAAAAGTCGAGAATTTGCTAATCTAGATTTGCTTCATGTGGCGCTTAAAGAAAAACTCTCAAACAAAAGGTTTCTAGTTGTTCTAGACGATGTGTGGAACGAAGAAGCCAGGGAGTGGGAACTCCTCAAAAGACCTTTTGCTGAAGGGGCACCTGGAAGCAAAATTATTGTCACAACCCGAAAGGAGAGGGTTGCACATGTGATGAAGTCTTCTCAACCTTATGATCTTCATGTTTTGTCAGAAGAAAAGGCATTGTCTTTATTTGCTCAAAGCGCACTAGGTGTACAAAACTTTGACAAGCATCCATCACTTAAAGTTCTCGGCGAAGGCATCGTGAGAAAATGTGGTGGATTGCCTTTGGCTTTGGTAACGGTTGGAAGGGTGTTGTGGATGAAAAGAGAGGAGGCTAAATGGAAGGACGTGTTGAATAGTGAGATATGGGATGTACCAGATGAAAATCAAATTCTTCCGGCTCTCCGATTAAGCTACTACGACCTCCCTTCACATTTGAAGCAATTGTTTGCATATTGCTCCTTATTTCCCAAGGACTACTTGTTTGAAAAGAACAAACTTGTCTTATTATGGATGGCACAAGGGTTTTTGAACCAAAAAAATGGCAACAAGTCGAAGGAAAGTTTGGGTCTCCAATACTTTGAAGAGCTAAAGTCAAGGTCCTTCTTTCAGGCGTCAACTAATGATTATGGAAAATCGGGATACATAATGCATGACTTGATTAATGACTTGGCCACAAGTGTTGCAGGAGGGTTTTTCTTTAGGTTGGATGATGAGAAGGACAAGAATAACAAGGAGGTGTCTTTCGAAAGGTTCCGTCATGCTTCATTTATAGGTGAGAAATATGGAACATATGGAAAGTTTAAGGAACTAAGAGGAGTTGTTGGTTTGCGAACTTTCTTACCACTTCCGTTGAATTCATGGGCAGATTTCCACTTATCGAACACTGATCTTGCTGATTTACTTCCCCATCTACGGTTCGTAAGGGTCCTAAGTCTAAGTAATCATTTAATCTCCAAGGTACCGGAATCCATTGGTAGGCTCAAGCATGTTCGATACCTCAATTTTTCTGAAACCAGTATCGAACGGTTACCGGAACAAGTCGGTGACCTCTATAATCTACAAAGCTTGCTACTTTGTGGTTGTCGTAAGTTGTCTAGCTTGCCGGTCAATATTGTGAAGTTGAAAAACCTGCGACATCTGGACATCAATGATACTCCAAGCTTGAAGATGATTCCCTTGGGGATTGGTGGGTTGAGGGATCTACAAACTCTATCTAAGGTAATTATTGGAGGTAGTGGGTTTAAAATATCCGAGCTGAAGGACCTATCTTATCTTAAAGGTGGGCTTTCTATTTCTGGGTTAGACAAAGTGATCGATCAAAGTCAAGTAAAGGATGCCAACTTAATTCAGAAGGAGGGTCTTGATGATTTGGTGATGGGATGGGGTGATAACTTTGATGATTCTCGGAATCATATCGTAGATTGTAAAGTACTTGAAGGGCTAAGGCCTCATCATAAGTTGAAAAGGCTGGAGATTTTTTTCTATGGGGAACGATATTTCCGAGTTGGGTTGGGGAACCTACATTTGATCAGTTAACAAAACTTACATTGCGTGGTTGTCGAAGGTGTACGGATTTACCAGCAGTTGGACATCTACTGTCACTTAAGGAGTTGTATGTAGCTGGGTTGAAGATTTTCAGTTTTGAGTTACTCGATTCTTTCCATGGTACTGCATTTCCATCACTTGAAGTTTTGGAATTTAGTGGTATGCAAAGTTGGGAGAGATGGTCAACTAGACTTGGTGCCAACAGCAACGGAACTTCTAGATCGTTTCCTCGTCTTCGTAAAGTTACTATAATGGATTGTCCAAAACTAGTTGAAATATCAACTGACTCAATACCATCACTTGACGTTTTACTTATAGGAGATTGTTCTGAAGTGGTGTTTAAAAGCCTGGTTGGTGCGTCTAAATCAATTGGTATGTTGGAGTTGTGGAATATTAAAGGACTTGCTAAAATAAATGGAGAAGTTTTAGAGCTTCTTGGGAGTTTAAGGAAGCTGACAATATCGAGGTGTGAAAAATTGGT
This sequence comes from Centaurea solstitialis, assembly GCA_030169165.1. NCBI lineage: Eukaryota > Viridiplantae > Streptophyta > Magnoliopsida > Asterales > Asteraceae > Centaurea > Centaurea solstitialis. Next base: position 88,403,568 of record CM058042.1, read on the forward strand.
ATCAGTGGGAGAGAGAGGGGTTAATTTGGGGAGCATCGAAGTGAATATTTTTGATTGCAATAGTCTAGAGAGTTTCATTATTCCAAATAATCTTGAGAAGTTAGTATTTATGCATTGTTATTCATTGACATCCTTGACCTTCTCAGTGATGCACCAGCTCACTCTTCCCCTGAAAGTTGTTCAGATTTTTAATTGTGAGAATCTGAAGTTATTTCCTTATGAGCATTTGGAAAGTCTCACATCTTTGAAAGAACTGGTGATAAATAAATGTCCAAGTATGGACTGCTCCTTTCTTTGTGGGTCGTGGCCTCCTAATTTGAGAAGCCTGGAGATAGGAGGGTTAAAAAAGCCCATGTCAGAATGGGGGATGCAGAAGTACCCAACATCACTTGTTGATCTAACCTTACGTGGGGAAAATTCAGGAGTAGTTTCATTTGTTGGAAATGCAAAAGATGTTACTTCATCATCCTTTCTTCTTCCACCATCTCTAATTCATCTATATTTGAGTGATTTTATGGATGTGGAATCAGTTTCAGAGGTCTTACAACACCTCCCCTGCCTTAAGGATCTTTTTATCTTTTCATGCCCGAAGCTTAAAGATCTACCAGAGAAAAATACTTCCGACCCCTCCTCTTTGAATATTTCTGTGTATGAGTAAAGATAGGGAAGTAGTAGGTAGCTGGCGGCCCATCATCTGCGAAGTCCTTGGCGTTGATGTTTGTTGATCATGGTACGTCATCTTTGTCTCATATATGATGTCATTTAAATAAAAGATGTTTTTTGTTTAAAAAAAATTAGTAGTTGTTGCATTGGTGGATTGCTTAAAAGGGTTTTCTGAATATCTTCTTATTCATTTCATATCTATGAAAAGGCGAAATAAATATTTTTTTAAATCATTTTGTCTAAAAGGAAATTATGTAGAGAATTTGTTATAATGATGTGTTTATAAAGTAGGTGAGTGACTGAAAATAAAAAAGTTTAAGAGGTTCAAGAAAAAAAAAGACTTGTTTTCATTATATATGTCTTGTATATTTTTACAGAACTTAAATCATATATATATATATATGATATATATCAAATTTTGCCAGATTATTAAATGAGCAAAATTTGATATCATTCGCAGGTTGGTTGATATTTTTTTTAGATGAACTTATTTATTTCATTCGGTTAATTTTTATTTTTTTTATTTAGTGTTGTTTGTTTTATGTGTTGAAATGGACAGAATGTTTTATGAATTTATTTATTTCATACTGATCATTATTTATTTCATTACATGAATTAGGCTCCTTGAAATGGACAGAATGTTACCGAAGAATTTGACTGTGTAAAGAAGGAAAGAATAGAGTACTAATTTCGCAGGTCCGTTTATTATTATTTCAATTGGCTCATATATATATTTTTGCTTTTTATATCGCATCTAATTAGGCGGGACATATAGATTTATTTTGGCTTATGCATCTAAATTTTCTGAGATTTGTTAGATCTCACTAGTTGATATTCTGAAATCAAACATGTTGATTCAATTTTTTGATGTTTCTGGATCACTAGATTCTATTGTGTGGACTTGCATCGGTTTCACGTTAGAAATGGGTTTTTAATGATTATCACACCCACACACACATACTCTCTCTCTCTCTCTCTCTCTCTATATATATATATATATATATAAAGAGAGAGAGAGAGAGAGAGAGAGACAGAAAAAGGTTCAAATGAGAAGCGCTAAAATAATACGAAGTAGAGAAGTGATCTTCACCATCCATCCAGTCAATAAAGATGGCTTTGACCGGTTACCGTGGACGCGATCACAGGGGATTGACGCGATTCATAGGAGGGTAGAGATTATTAAAGGAGAGGACCCAGTCAAAGCCGCCTTTATTGATCGGATGAGTGATGGAGATCACTTCTCTACTTCTCATTTTTTTAGCACTTCTCATTTGAAAGGTTCATCAAGTGTGGTGTGTGTTGGTTGGACCATTCATTAGGAGAGCGCATCAAGTGTCCACACCTTCACGGGTTATTCATGTATATAATTTGTACTGAATATATGTGGATACCCGGGGACACGTGTTGCGTTCTCCTTTGTCCCCTGCTTCACAACCGAAAATCGGTTTTCCAAATGCTTAATTATATATAGTTCATTATTATATGGTTTGGTTTTGTTGTATTTGAGTCTTGGATTTAACATTCCTTAAAAAACAACAGCAAGTGGAATTTGCAGCCACATGATCTCCTCAGCTGAAAAACAGCAGCAACTGGAGGATTTTGTTAATGGTACCTTATCTTTATCTCTTGCAGTGTTATTCAAAAAAGGTGTTGTTATCTATTAAATTTTGAAGTGACTTTGGTGATAAAAGTATTTTTAGATAGGTTAAGCTTTCCTATTTAATGAATATTTTGAAACAAAGAAATAGGAAATAGAAATTTATGAAATAGTTATTTGAAAATTTCATATGATACATATATAGGTGAGTCCTTTTATGCCTGGTGCAGAGTTGTCACAAGGAATGGATGACAGAAGATGATCAAGATGGCAGCCACAGACCAACTCGAAGCAGATTGTCACGATTTGGATCGTATGTGTTTCTATATATATTTCATTTCTGATATTTAATCATTTCAATAGCCGGATTTATTGATGGTTTCGTTGGGAATTTGGTAATCATAAAATGTCTCAGGTGGTGATCCAACAAATCAGCCCCATTTTCGATCACTGTTAAGGAAGCAGCCTTGTCAAGTTTTGAAGCGGAAGCAACAGAAACAACAGCAAATTGACAAAACAGCAAGTAGAAGTTGAAGCCAAACAAACAACAGTTGGGAATGAAGATTATTGAAGAACACCAAGTAGAGAATCGTAATTCAATAAGTCTATAGAGATACTTTCTCCAAACAACCTTTAATCCTAGGCATATATTTCATTTAGAAGCATTTGAGCATTTTAATCGTTTCACAATGAATTTCCTTTGCTAACTTTAAGCTCCTCAGCAGTGTAAACACAGGAAGAACTGTCAAATATGTGACAAAATCTGGTGTTGCGTCCATTTTCATTACCCCAAAAGTTGCCACTGCTTCCTCATACCGTGTTGCTTTACTAATACCGTTCATTAAGAGCAGGTTTTCCGGATTTCAAGTCCCCAATTTGACTGCAGGCACCGAGAACAGAAGTAACTGTTAACAGGTCCGGTTTGTGTTCATGCAGCATCTCCATAAACAATTTGATCGACTCTTGATACAGGCACACTTGAGAGTATCCAGTGATTATAGTGTTCCAAGTAAAAGTATCTCTAACGGCCATCTCGTTAAAAGCACTGTGAGACTCCTCTAAGTTATTGGATTTGAAGTAAGTACATCGAAAGAAGACCATTGCGCACTCTTGTATCCATAACAATCCCAAGCCTCACTGACAAACCATGAACCATTTGACCCTCCATGATCATACCCAATCATAAACGAATCCGGTAGCTGTTCTCTATTGGTAAAACACTTGTAAAGCTTCCTCCCATTCCTCATGGGCACTGTAACCTGAAACCAGACTATTCCAAGAAATAACATCCCTCTTCGGCATTCCATCAAACACCTGGCGTGCTATGTCCAGTGCACATAGCCTTGCATACATATCAATCAACGCATTACCAATATATAAATCCGATTCAACCCCCAACTCCAGAACATGTTGATAAACAATCTTGGCTGTTTCAGACTGCCCTGGACACGCAAAAGAATTAATGACCGAAGGAAAAGTAAACGTATTGGGTTTTATATTCGAAACGTTCATCTTAGATAATGGTTCCAATGCTTCTAGGAACAACCCATTATGGGTCATCGGTCAGTATGATCGTATTCCAAAGATACACATTATGGGTCAATAATGCCTTTGCTTTTGAGTTTTGAATAAAACTGAAGGTATTCTTTTTGAATATTTGTTGGGTGAAACTTCAACGGTCGCATTATTGCAAAACTTTAACTCATAAGAAAAAGGCTCGATTCAGATTGGGATTTTCAAATTTATACAGTTTGGGCCTAACCAAAGTAGACTATTTTTCAACCTTTTAAACGATTTTTGCATCTTTAAATATGATTTTTTAATAAATCCTTTAAAAGAAACTGTTTTTTCAATTATAAGTTTTCAGCTAAAAGAAATTACCTTTTTCAGATTTTCTAGAAAATGACCTCTCAATTCGTAAAATCCACTAAAGTTTGTGTAACATGTCTATATATATATATATATATATATTAAAGAAAGGTTTTTGCTGATGTTATGATTATGAAATTGAGCCATTTGATTGGCCAATTAAAAAACAATTATCAAATAATGATGTCATCAATTATTCTTATTATTTTAATACCATAATTATCTTTATAATTTACATTTTTTATCCTTATAATTATTTGATTAAATTACTTTTTATCCATTAGTTTCTCATCTTTCACTTTACATCCTTATCATTTTAAGATAATAATATATATTAATTAAAATGTATTAAAATTTTTGTTTTTTCTTTTTAATAAATTATACCATTATAATCGTCTCGACAATACCTTCAAAATGAATTTAATATTGAATATTTTTTTAATTTAACTACATTATTAAAATTAGATATAAATTAATTTGTTTAGATTTTATTACAATTCTATTCTTGAAATTTAAAGATTTTATCTTTTTAACCTAAGTATTTTTATAGATTATTTATAAGTAATTAAAATTTATTTTATTTAAAACTCCATTGTTGATATTCTTGAAATTTAAAGATTATATCTTTTTAATCTAACTATTTTTATAGATTATTTATAAGTAATTAATTTTTTATTTAAAATTCTACAAATAAAAAACACTACATATTTTATTTTTGAATCCCTCCAGTTATAAAAATAGATATAAATTAATTTGTTTAGATTTTATTACAATTCTATTCTTCATATTCTTGAAACTTAAAGATTTCATCTTTTTAACCTAATTATTTTTATATATTATTTATAAGTAATGAAATATTATTTTATTTAAAACTCAATTGCTAATATTCTTGAAATTTAAAGATTCTATCTTTTTAATCTAACTATTTTTGTAGATTATTTATAAATAATTATATTTTATGTTATTAAAAATCCTACAAATCAAAACACTACACATATTTTATTTCTGAATCCCTCCAGTTTTAAAATCATTCACGAAATTCAAATCTTTTGACAAAAGAATAATAAATTTTCAATTTTTAAAATTTTAACAGCTATTAGATAACTAAAATATCTATTGTAATAAGCAATTATAATGGCAATTGTCGTATAACATATAATTTACATAAATATTTAAATGGTAATGACAATTGTCATGTAAATGTCTATTCTTATTAAAAATTAAAATAACATGTTTCAAATGTCCGTATAATATACGGGTCATTAACTAGTTAATTCATCAAAAATAGGTTACTTCTTGAGGAAAAATCCTTCCAAAACTCACACGAAAATGTTACTAAGTTTAATTGATTCCGTTGAAAATACAATAAAACAACCATATTTTTTTTAATTTAATGGATTTTGCGAAATTCATTGAGAAGCTTTGCGAAATTCAATGGATTTTTACCAAAAATACCTTGAATGAATGTATTTTATAAAATTTATGAATTTTGTTCTCGTTTTTAAGTATTCGGCACCCATTTTGTATACTTGAAAATATATATTAGTTTGTGCTTTGTTTCTGAAACGGTAAAAACGGACTCGAAGGAAGGAGCTTTGGCACGGCCATCATCCCTCCCAAACGAGCCCAAAGGAGGTACAACAAAACAAAGAAACGTCTAGCGAGAGGCTAAAAAAACATCAAGAGATACAAGTAGGAGTACAACACCAGTTGGTCCAAGACAAGTTCATACAACGAGACTTTCCTGCATCTATGCTTCGCCCAAAAGAAAGACAGTTTGAATGCGGTAGAACTCGATCATCGGACAACTAGAGAAAGAGCCCCGGAAAGCCTTATTGTTTCGCGCCTTCCAGATAACCCAAAAGTAGGAGAACTAATCAAACAAACTAAATCTGTATATTTTTTAAATCAATGGTGGCGATTTTTGGTGGATGTTAATGAGAGCTACTTTTCACTATCCATCGGTAATTTTTTTATGGAAAATCTACCAAAAGGTTATGCTAGTGAAACTCCAGTTTTTAGTAGTGACAAAGTGTTAAGTCCAAGACGGATAGACCTTGGTTCTCATATCATATGAAACGAGCGAAAGAAGGGTTAAAACATATAATCAAAGAAGTGAAATGATATACAAATTTAGCTAACGTGAGATTCTTATAGATGTAAAATAACAGATTGTTCTATTCCCTGTATTGAACCCCAAAAATACAAAGAGTTGACTAGTTATACAACAAATTTTCCATAAATTTACCCATGTTAACTACATAAAGTAAGGCACCATTTTCTTCTTAAGTTTTTGTGGGTTTCTCTAATTTGAATGAGAATAAAGTGAAGCCACCATTTTCTTTTTAAGTTTTTGTGGGGGGTTTTCAACCGATTATTGAGTTAGTGTTTTGTGTGTGTATGTGTGGGTCTATGGTGTGGGTAAAAAAGGTAAGAACAAAAGTAAGAATAAGGAAGAAGATGATATTTTATCAAGTAGTGGGCCCCAACGGTCACAAATTGTAAAAAGTAGAAAACATTGGAAAGAGGTAAACGACTACTGTTTTCACTCTCTGTATATAAATATATTATTTAGAGTTAATTACATTTTTGGTCCCTGTGGTTTGGTGATTTTAACACTCTGAGTCCATTTTGAAAAAAATAATTATGGATTTGGCACCTGTGGTTTACACTTTATAACGCTTTGGGTCCAAAAATCTAACTCCGTTAAATACTTCTGTTAAATGAATTAACTGCAGGGGTATTTAGTCTTTTAATACTTTCTCTATTTATGTATTAATTTTTTCTTTTTTGATTTGATTCTTTCATCTTCTTTAACAGGTACCACCACCACCACCACCATCCATCCATCACCCCTACCAACACCCACCAGCTACCACCACCCATCACCACCACTACCAACTTGGAAGCTTTATATGACCTGTATCAAGCAAAAAAATATATCTCAAACCCTAAATTGATGAAACCACCCTTGAGCTCTTCTTCCCCCTTTTCCCTCAATTTGCGTAAAATCAAAATCAAGATTTCGTCTAGATCTGAAACACGCCGGGTGGGAGGGGAAGACACCGGAGGTGAGGGGAAACGCCGGAGGGTGGTGGTGACGTGGGTGGAGGCCGGTGGCGACGCGGGTGGCCGGTGGCTGCTGCTAGGGTTTTGTGGCTTTGAATCTGGAAGGAATATGATGAAATAAGGGATATACTGCATTCGTAGAGGCGAGTCTGGTGGTGGAGACGGGTTTGGTGGTGGGTTTTTGTCGTTGGTGGTGGTGGTGAGCTGTTGGTGGTGGTGGTGGGTTGTTGGTGGTGGTGGGCAGCGGGTGGCGGTGGCTGTGGGTTATGGTGGTGACGGGGGATGGTGGGTGGTGGATAGCGATGGTAGTGGGTGTTGGGAGGTGGCCGGCGGGAGGCAGTGGAGGTGGGCGGCAGGTGGCGGTGGCAGTGGGCAGTAGGTGGTGGTGGCAGTGGGTGGAGGCGGGCATCGAAGGTGGTGACGGTGACGGGCTTGTGGTTTCTCCGGTGGTGGACGGCGGTGGAGGGCTGGTGGAGGTGAGCGGCGATGGAGGGTGGTGATGGTGGGTGGCAGTGGAGGATGGTGATGGTGGGAATACTGGATTAAAAGAAGAAGGAGGAGGAGGAGGAGGAGGAGGAGGAGGAGGAGGAGGAATTACATCCTTGGTCCCTGTGGTTTGGTGATTTTAAATGAAAATAAAAATATAAGTAAAAAGACCAAAATACCCCTGTGCTAAATTCATTTAACAGAAAAAATTAACAGAGTTAACACTCTTGGACCCGAAGTGTTATAAAGTGTAAACCTCTTGGACCCAAAGCGTTATAAAGTGTAATCCACAGGTGCCAAATCCATAATTATTTTCAAAATGGACTCAGAGTGTTAAAATCACCAAACCACAGGGACCAAAAATGTAATTAACTCTATTATTTATTAGTAACTATTATTATATTATTAGTAACTATTTGGCTTTTCTGTTTGTACATGTATTGAGTAACATGTATGACCTTCAAGTTTTGAAAATGGAATTATAACCACCTCAAGCTTTTACTAACTACAAAGTGGCCCTGTCATGAAAATATTTTTATTAGTAGATAATTTATGATAAAAAATTATAGTAAATAAAAATATATAAAAAAATTAGTGACTTGTGGTAGGATCTTACAATTTACAATCTTGCAAAGACAAAAACGATCTTAAGTAAGATCCCGATCTTGATAACCTTAGTGTGGGTTGCAGTGGGTCGACAGTGGATGGTCTTAGTTGTAAAATATAGACAATGAAACATTCCCTATATTGAACCCCACAAATAATAATAGGTGACTAGTTGTACAATAAATTTACCCCAAACTTACCCTTTTTAACTACATAAAACCTAAAATTTATTAGAATATAAGATCAACCCAACTTCCATAACAATACAAAGTTAAATACTAACGCATTAATTTAATTACACACAAGGAAGAATGAAAAGGAACTACATCAATCCAATTTATTGTAGTATTAGAATCCTAAGGTTGATTAATTAATTATATGGAACATAAGAGGTAGGGATCAAATGTAGGTGAACCTTTTTTGCTGCTAATATTCCCTCAGCCTCTGTCATATCAATATCTTTCGGATTTAATCCATCAGCGAGTTTCCAGTCGAAATTGTATAACATTTGAGCAAGAAAAAGCTCGACTGACACTAAACCAAACGATATGCCTGGACACATTCTTCTACCCGACCCAAATGGAATATAGTGATGATGAGTTCCCTTAAAGTCGATCGAAGTATTTTCAAATCTCGCAGGCCTAAAGTCCTCAGGATCCTCCCAAAATTCAGGATCAATTGAGCATGCCCATGCATTGATGATAACTTTCATTTTGATGGGTATATCATAACCACCAATTTTACATTGCTCCCTACATACACGTGGAAGTAACAGAGGAATCGGAGGGTGAAGCCTTAAAGTTTCTTTGATTACCGATTGTAAATAGCTCAAACCTTCTGTGTCTAATTCTGTGATTTTTGTCTTTCCATGAAAGGCTTTTCTGACTTCTTGTTGCGCCTTCTCCATCACACTTGGGTGTTTTATCATTTCTGCCATGGCCCATACGATCGTTGTCGAAGCTGTATCGGTGCCTCCTCCGAAGATGTCCTACATCAATGTAAAAATAGTTAAGCATCATGTGATTGATCATTATTGAGATGTGCTCACATGTTTGACATAGCCATTATTGCATGTTGAATTTTATTTTTTTTGGCGGATGGGACAAGATAAAGTCATTGCTATGACTAAATGGCGAAAATTCCATCACACATTCAATCACATCTTCTTGACATTCAATGTCAATGTTGTGTCTAAGTTTAAAAAATGATTCTACACATCAAATCAAGATAACGACAAAGAAACACATTAAAACATGCTGATAGCTTGTATTTCATACCTATATATAATTAGTTACTCTGATAGAAATGCCAATCGGCATAATCTCTTGAACAATAACCACAGATTTAGATACATAAGGTTTAAGCTATTTGCAATAAGTGTTCAAAGAAAACTGTAAATTTGGTCACATATGTACAATTCAGATGTTCACTGTGTATGTTAAAATACACATATACATAGATTCACACATTGACATATACATACAAATATACATATGCACACTTCATTTGTAAACCGTGTATAACCACATATGCACATAGAAACAAAATGCACATATGGACACTTCTCTTATTTCATTTGAACAATTGTACGATATATTGTAAGATGCATATATGAACACAACATATACAAAACACAAATATTGTGTTTACCTATGTGTTCCCATATGTTATCAAAAACACAAGACGAGTTAATTGTTAAATCAAATTTCTCACATCTAGACTCCATTATTTTCGACGAGTAGAACACGGAAACAAAAAAAAGAATAAACTCATAAGAGAATAACTACAATATTTAATTTATTAATTAATTCAAAATTTCAACTTTATCTTCGCCTACAAATAAAGAAAAATGACCCCCTATTATTAAATCATTCAAATATAAAAAAATGCCCCTTACCCAATGCTATTAAACTAAACTCAAAGACGAAATTTGATTGGTTGATACAAGTTAATATGATTAACACTAATAAGTTCGTTAACAATCAAAGGAAACTCTCTCTCTTTCTCTCTCTCTATACATATATAAGTAGTTTATTTTGCAAATCATTCTTAAAATACAAAACCGAACTACGATTTTATTGGTTAAATTAATGATTCTTTATCATGAAATAGTTTAATTCGACAAAAATATTTCATATAATTCATTTCTTGATAAAAATGTTTCATATATTTGTGTCTTTTATGTAAAAATGAAAATGTTTCGTCATAAGAAGAAAAATCCATGACACAATTTCATCAAAATGAAAAGAATGCATAAATAATTTCATTTTTACATCAAAAACAATTTCATCAGGAAAAAAAAAAGAATTATATAATATAATTTCATCAAATTAAACAATTTCATGAAACAATTTTGTTAACTTAACCAATGAAATTGATGGTTTGCACAATTTGTATTGTAAGAATGGTTTGTATTTGATCCCTCTTCTATATATATAGGTAATTAATATAGTGTGTATATATATATAAATATATGTGCATAGAGGAAAGTTCAAATGTGAACCACTTTTTGGTTGTGAACGTGAGGACAACCGAGAGTGCGACACGTGGCGGCTTTGAGTGTGGTCCCCCCTTTAAGTCAATGCCCTCCCATGAATCGCGCCTAGTCACCCGCCGTGGAGATGACGTGGCGCCTATTTATTCGCCACATGTCGCGCCTCTCGGTTGTCCTCACGTTCACAACCAAAAAGTTGTTCACATTTGAACCCACCTCTATATGCATATACATATATAAGGAGGATTACACGAAAAAAATGAAAGACTGCCAAATCACATGTAATATTGCATTGGAATCACATGTGATTACGCAGTACAACAAAATTGACTTGATAAGACACTTAAAAATAAATAAGTTTATCAATACAGTGTTTTATAGGACCTAATTTTATAGAATCAAACAAAAATGTGTCTTATCTAAAAATGTTACAATAAGTTTGTAGGTTGTTTTTTAAAATAAAGTATCATATTAACAAATTTTATAAGACACTTTTTAAATAGTATCCTAAAAACTAGTTAAAATAAAGTGTCATATTAGTTAGCATTATATAGACCGACTTAGTCTCAACTCTCAACTACTACAACTTATCGTAAGTGTAGTTTACATAGAGTCTAGACAAACCTTTTTCCGAAAAAAAAGTAGTTGATAGAATGCTTGCTTTGAAAAATATTCTAAAAAACTTGTTAGATCTGCAACTTTTTATAACACTTTTAGATAAAATAATTTTTTATTTGATTTTAAAAAAACACTTTATTAATACACTTGCTTATTTTTTTACTTTCTGTAACCTCAATTTTCTTGTAGTCATTGGATCCTCATATTCAAAACAATATTGACATAAGCGCCTTTATCTATTAAAAAACAGTTTGACTACAGATGTGAGATATGGTTTCCAAGGAACAAAAATATTCTAAAATTTACAAATAGAGGAATATGATCCCTTTTATAATTACCACATACAATTTTTTTAATTATAAAAATTTAGAACTTTTGATTTCAGAAATATAGTAAAGATCATAACATATTAATAAATTAAGAACTTACCACGAAAATGGCTTTAATATTGTTATTTGTGATGGGGAACTCAAGCCCACCTTCCTCTTTGATTTTAAGAAGAACTTCAAGAAGATCATCTTCCTCATGTGCCTTCCCTTCTTCTCTTCTCCGACCTTCGTGCTCTTTGAAGATGTCGTCGAAGATCTTATCAAGCGTCTTATGCATCTTCATCAACTTCGATCTTAGTCCAGAAACCACGTAAAGAAACTTGACATCCGGAAACAAATCCGCCACATAAAACCCCGAGTTCACCCTTGAAAGTTCATCCAAAAACTCTAGCAAGGCATGTTGTTGTTTGCAATTCTTCCCAAAGGAAGACATGCAAACAACATTATTAATCCCTTTTGTGATGGCTTTATGTATATTTATCGGTTTTCCACAAGATAACCTCAGAGACTCCATAAAACGGTCGAGCTCTTGTTCTCTGATCGGACCAAAAGATTGCACCCTTTTGGCACTAAGGAGCTCCAAGGAGCAAATCTTTTTCATTTGCCTCCAATAATCACCGTAGGGAGAGAGTGCGACATCGGTGGTTCCGTACAACAAAAGCTCGCTCCCGAAAGTCTTCGGACGATCCGCAAGGGCGATATCGTGGGTTTTAAGAGCCTCTTTGGCTAGTTGTGGTGACGAAATAATAACTGCTGAAATTTGGCCGAGTTGGACGTGCATGATAGGGCCATGTTTACGTGCCAAATCTCGAAAGGCACGGTGTGGGAGTAATCCGGCCAACTGGTGTATGTTTCCGATTATCGGTAGCTTTGGAGGCCCTGGTGGCAAGTTTAGACGATTAGAACCTTTGGCTCTCTTGTTGAACACAACGTAAACGACTATGATAATTAGGAAAGTGGTGGTAACAATCAAAGAGAAGGCCATTTTGGTATCAATTGTTATGGCTTTTTAGCATATCTTTCCAATAAATATAACTGGGAGCGAAAAAAATTTGGATGTGCTACTTTTGTTTTTATCTTTCATGTGCAACCAATAGAATTTTGACATGTCATATATATTCGGTTAACATAGAAAAGGTAATGGAAGTAACCTCTCTCAAACCTTTTCTCGTTTTCCATTAAAATGATTAAAACATCATTCTTCTTTAACAAAATTATATGTTAAATAAAAAAATATGATTTATTTTTCACTTTTTAATCTATTTTTTCTTGTATTTAATACAATTAATTTCCTATTTCTTTAATCCAAATTTGTTTTATCTATTATAATTATAATTATTTTTTTAAGAAAACCTTTATTCTATCTTTTATATTTATATTTTTATATTTTCTCTTTGATCGATCATTTTTAGGTTTGATCATCGTAAATGCAAAAGATAAAATTAATTTGTATAAGATAATTATAAAACTCTAAAATTAGTTAGTTATAAAATAAAATATAGCTTATAAACTAATTTGCGTAAAATAAAAGAAAAAGGTGAAAAAGATAGCACATCTTTTTATTTAACATATAAAGAGTTTTTTTTTTTATTTGATAGCGCCTAACCCGGTTCGAATCTTTTTATGCACAACATGTGGACAACATTTACAAAGAGACATGCTTTAGTCCTGATATTGTCGGGTATTAATCGTGCTATAGGCTCAGATCTGTACATCCATAGAAAAAATAGACAAACGTAAATCACCATAAAGTCAGTTTTATTACTTTAAAATTTGATCACCAATTTGTTGACTATTTTCATCATTATTGAAGTTTATATCATAAATGACAAATTTGGTAAACTTAACATTTTGTTTTTCTTCAACTTTTTGGTTCATTTCACGTGAGCAAGGTACAGATTTTTCATGTATATATGGGTTTCTTCCATGATGCAAGTTAGTTATAAAAGTCAAAAACGTTGGATTGAAACTTTGCATCTCTCACACACACTACATATGAAGTCCTTATGCTTTTTTTTTTAATGGCGATAAATAAAGAGCCCGGAACCTAGCAAGACCCTAGCCGGGAAGAAGAGAGATCAAAATGATCTCGATCAAAACGATCTCGATCAAAACGCTAGCCGGGAAGTCCTTATGCTTTCTATTAAACTAATTTTCAGTTTCAACTATAAATGCCTTAAACATATCAAGTGAATAATAACACGAAATTGTTGTCTAGGATATATAATTCTAAAAAAACGATTGAAGTAATGTTTACCATATGTACTCAATAGTCTATTAAATTCACAATTATTCAAATAAATTAGTTCTAGAGACTCAAATTCTCTATTCACATATTTATGAGGTGTCACTACAAACACAACATTCTCCGTCGGCCACATGCGGATGTATATGTAGTAAATGAACCGATACATATGAATCCCTATATATATATATATATACACGGTGGGTTCAAATGTGAACCACCTTTTGGTTGTGAACGTGAGAACAGCCGAGAGCACGACATGTGGCGGATGAATAGGCGCCACGTCAGATCCACGGCGGGTGACTAGGCGTGATTCATGGGAGGGCATTGAATTAAAAGGGGGGACCACACTCAAAGTCGCCACGTGTCGCGCTCTCGGTTGTCCTCACGTTCACAACCAAAAAGTGGTTCACATTTGAACTTTCCTCTATATATATATATATATAGGGGTGAGTTCAAATGTGAATCACTTTTTGGTTGTAAGCGTGAGGACAGTCGAGAACGCGACACGTGGTGGATGACTAGGCGCCACGTCAAGTCCACGGCGGATGACTAGGCGCGATTAATGGGAGGGCATTGAATTAAAGGGGTGGACCACACTCAAAGCCGCTTTTTTGACTAATCTTCACCACGTGTCGTGGTCTCGGCTGTCCTCACATTCACAACCAAAAAGTGATTCACATTTGAACTTTCCTCTCTCTCTCTCTCTCTATATATATATATATATGTCTGTGTGTGAATTGTTATATTTAGTATGTGTGTGCACCAGTATATGTATGTGAAATCATACATGTGTATTGTTCAATGTTCTAAATAATATATGAGACGTGGCATGGCGGCGAGGTCAAACCTCAAGTCTTATCTATGTATCATCACTTATCTATACCATATTATAAAGAAACTATTATGGATTCTTTTTTCAGCATTCAAGACTCAAGATTATATTTTATATCCTTATAATAAATTAACTAAATTAATTTCAGTTTTTTACTTTTTCATTTTTCTTTTCAACAAATTATATCATTATAATCGTTTCGACAATACCTTTAAAATGAGCTTAAATGTTATGAGTTTAAAGACCCACTATCGAGCAAATTTTTTTAATATTTTTAACCAATTGATCTTGAATTTTATATAATTGATATGTGTTCTAAAAACACACAAAAAAACATAAAACTAACATCTTGATGGAAAAATAAAGCTGAACATGAAACAAATTTATTCTTTAAAATAGCTTTTAGATTTGAGATAATTCGCCCTGCAAAGCGCACGGGTGCCTATCTAGTGAATTCTCTATATTTAGAGATTTATTCAAAATTTTCTATTTTAGAGAATGAGATAACAAAGTTGTTGAAGCATTTTAGCAAACAAATAATCACTTTTCGTTATTTTAGCAAAGTTGTTGGAGATGCTCTAAAAAACCAATTTGAATCAATTTCCCATTTCCTTATCAATGATTGTAAATTGTAAAAGCATCTCCATCAACTTCTTCAAAATGAAGAACATGAGAATTTTAAGCATTTTTGCTTCAATAGATTCTCCAAAACTTTCTTCATTTTGGAGAAAGTATGAGAAGAATTCAAAAATCTTTAATTTTAGAGAACTCTTCAAAAATGATTATTACCATAAGAAAGAAATGTTTTTTTTATTATATTCCACCAACAAGAATTTTTTAAATAAAGTCTTTAATGGAGATAAATAATATTTTATTAAATATATGTGATATTTTAATAATATAAGTAATGATGTTATCTGTAAATTTGAGAATCTGTTGGAGTTAAATGCATTTTTATAAAATATTTTAAGACTTCAATTTTCCATTTCAAAGAGTTTTTAAGGGTTTACTTCACGAAAGTGTATCCAACTTGTCACGAAAGGTTACTATATGTACTATACTTCCATTTTTACAATTTGGTGTATCAAAATTATCAAAACCTACCATTTAATGTATGTCGTGATAAGTTGGATACATTAAACGATAGGTTTTTATAAAGTTTGATACACACAATGACCATTACTTAAACTTTGATATGCCAATAAATGGTAAAAATGAAAGTACAGTGCATACAATAACTTTTTATGACAAATTGAATACACTTTCATGAAGTAAACCTAATTTTCAAAGAAGCTATTATAAATACATACAATGAACATTACTTAAACTTTTAATATTAATGTGTAATATTTTTTTATAAACTCTTTTAAAAATAAATTTATATGATAAACTTATAAAATATTTTAATAATATGAATTTACAAAATAGATGAGATAAATTATAAATTATAAACTGAAATAAATGATATAAGTTTCCTGAACAATATTAGTCGTTTAGTATTTTTTTTATTGATTTATTTTATATTTTAAATCCATATTAATAATAACATTAAAATCTAAAATTTAATTTTGGAATGAAAGAAAAATTGAACAATTTTTTTAAATCAAAGATGAATCATTCATCGATTTGTTGTCAAACAAACATCTAAATATAATAAAACTAATTTAATTTAAAAAAATTAATTAAAAGTTAAGAACACATTTACTTTTTTGCACGGGGCCTCCAGTACCTTAGAAACGGCCCTAGTTGTCCCTTCTCCGTGTCCCTCAAGTGTCTTTTATCATTTGGGCCTATTCTTTTCTCAGTTTCTAGATGAGGTAAGGTAACGTGGATATCTACGCATGGTATCATGTGCACTAATATAATACTTTATTTTTCAACTTTTTACTTTTTCTTGTCCAACAAAATGACAAGCTATCAACTTCATATGATTTTGACTAAACGTCTAAACGAGACCATGCACTAAATTAATTCTATTTGATAATAAAATGAAACCAAAGTCTAGGTTTGATATTGAGATTTAATTGATTGCGTGATTGACAATGTTTAAAAATGCCCAAAATAAACGACAGACAAAATATTTTGGGGTTTGTAACATTGTAGAAGTGATGTTAGACGAATCTTTAATTGATTGCATGATTTTTGTATTAAAATAGTGTACGTAAGCATTATGTTTATAATAATTCATTTCTAACCCGTTACATCTGTCAGGATCGATTTCCTCACACAACTCACACAACTCATAATATTAAAGCAACTTGCGGAAAAGTAAACTTTAATAAAGAATGAAACACAATGGGATCAACACAAACTGTTTTGTATATTTCAAAATTGTTTACAAACCTAAAGCCCCAATCTGATGATCATAAGAGAATCACCAGACATGCAAAACTTCTCTAATGCAGAGATTAAAAACCTTGAGGCTAAGAATTCTATAAACAATAAAGATCAAACGTATATCTCAAACTGGACGACTCAACCCAAGCTATATACTGCTAAGAATTACAGATAAGTTCAAAAACAAAACAAACTTAATTCAAACTTCAACTTTATCTGCAACATCTTCAGTTATTATCTTCAATGATTAACTTAAGTCTTAAGTAATTCTCTGATCTTTATCTTCACCACGATCATTATCTTCACAAAAACACTTATTCTCCTTCAGCAGCACTTTGAGTTATAACCAGTAGAGTTAATGACTTAGCAGCAGTTTCACCAACCTGCTGCTAGTTTGAACCAGCAGTAGTTTCACTCTACTGCTTAAACCCAACAACATCATTTTTAATATTAAAGATAACATTCCAAATATATTTCTTACTCACAACTTATATATCTTCAATAATAATTTTATATTTATTAGCTTTTTACAAGTTCCTATGGATTCTCAGGTATGTTTGCTCTGTAAAACCGAGACAGAATCTATACACCATTGTTTTTTTTCTTGTGCCAAAGTGGAGGTTATATGGAGGAAAATTTGGGGTTGGTGGAACCTTTCTTGTCCCTGGTTGCTCTCGGTATCTTCGTTGAAATTAGGTATGTTCCTCCAATCTTGTTCGTCGGGATTTTTTCAGTCCTGCATGGCGGTTATTGCCACTTCCCTTTGGGCGATTTGGAATTGGTGCAATAGGATTTTGCATGCTCAAGATGCCGAGAAGGAGAGGGTTAAAGGTGCTGACATATTTCCGTTCATTCAGCGCATATTGGCTATTTGGATTGCTGCAAGGTATACGATGGTTAGTACAGGTGCTTGGAATTACATAGGCGTGGTCTTTTTCTTTTTTCGGGTCGGCTCTTGTCGGTTGTTTTCTTGTGTTTTCGGAGACTGTTGTTTTCTTTTGCTAGCGTCTCGCTAGTGCTCTTAATAAAGTTTGTGTTCGCTTGGCGGAGGTGATGGCTTTGCCGAAGCTCCTTACCTTGCTTCCTTTCCGCCTTTAAAAAAAAAAACAAGTTCCGACTCATAATACAATAGGATCCAAAATAAATGCTCACAAATATTTGAATTTGCTACTATAAAGGGGTAAGTTATAACACATTATAATATATAACATTTTGCAGGAATATGAACAGTACTTTTTTAGAAAAGTACAACTTTGGTCCCTTTAGTTTGATACCTATATCACTTTTTGTCTTTGTTTTTTAAACATTGTTTTTTTCACCCCTATATATATTTTTTTATTCCATTTTCATCCATATATCCAACTTTGTTAAATTACATGGTTACCTCATCCAAAAAATGTTTGATTATATTACATATTTGGTTCTTATAGTAAATCATCTTTATATTTTTTATTCTCAAAGTACATAGTTCACATTTTGTTACTTTTTACTTTTTTATTTATTGTTTTATTGATTAATTATAAACCATTATAACTTTAATCAAATAATTTCATTAAACTACTGATAAGTACATGGTATTTTCTTCCGAAGCTTTAGGTTTATTTTATTAATACAATTTCTTTTATTAGTTAATAATCAACTATTATAATTTGAATTGAAAAATTAATCAATTCAACTACTAATAAGTACATGGTATTTTTTTTATTTATTTTATTAAACATTTCGTATGAAAACACATGTGCAAACTTTATGTTTCATATAAATCCATGTTACTATTTATGATAAAATCTATCATAGTTTATAACCCGGTGCAGAGCCCGAATTTTTAATAACTAGTTTTAAACAGTTAATAGAAATACATTTAAGTTTCACAAGGGATCAAGAGAGAAAAAGTTTTGTAGATCAATTGAAAAAAAGAGAAGGAAAAAGAAAACAAGGAAAAAAACTAATAAAGGTGAATGTTATTTATACCTCCTTCTAGAAGGAGACATATGAGTGAGATAAAAGAGTTAAAAAGTAGATGTATACTAATGATGGATATGAATAGCAATCTCTCTCCTAATAAGAGCAAAATGAACTAAAATTAAAGAGCAAACTCGAATATTGGTCTACTAGTTAATGACCCGTATAATATACGAGCATTTTAAACAAGTTATTTTAATTTTTAATAAGAATAGACTTTTGTATGATAATTGCCATTACCAATTAATTAGTTATGTAAATTATGTGTTCCACGACAATTGTTATTAAAATATATATTTTAGTTATCTAATTTTAACAATGTAGTTAAATTAAAAAAAAGTATTCAATATTAGACTCATTTTGAAGGTATTGTCGAGACGATTATAATCATATAATTTATTAAAAAAGAAAAACAAAAATTTTAATACATTTTAATTAATATATATTATTATCTTAATATGATAAGGATGTAAAGTGAAAAATGAGAAATTAAGGGATAAAAAGTAATTTATTCTAAGCATACAAAATGTAAATTATAAAGATAATTATGGTATTAAAAAAATAATAATAATTGATGACTTCATCATTTAATGATTTTTCTTTAATTAGCCAATGAAATGGCTCAATTTCATAATCATCATATGAGCAAAAACCCTCTTTTAATGTATCTATAGATGTGTGGGTTATTGAAATCTTTAAAAGTGGGACCTAAGATTTGATAACTTTAGAATTTGTCCTCATGATTTTCATTTTGCTCTCAAAGTGGTTCTTTATAACTTTAGTGGTTCTTTATAACTTTATTAATTTTATATGCTAATGTAAGGACATTTTTGTCCATTTACATCTTTTAACCAAGCCAATTAACCGAATTGAAGACCTTGGTGTAATCGAATTAAAACAGAAACAAAGCATAAGGAATGCAAATATTCACATAACTAGACCTGGCAAAAAGTGACACGACACGCTAACCCGACACGAACTCGACACGAAATAAACGGGTTTGGGTAACAGATTTCAACCCGTTTACTTAAACGGGTTGACACGACACGACACGAAAATTAAACGGGTAAGGTCAGGGTCAAACATATCAACTCGAAAATGACCCGACTAACCCGTTTATACATATACGTGTGTGTATTTGTGTATATATATATAAAGTTTTTTGTAATCTTTTTACTAATCTACGATTTATTTGGATTTTTAAGATAATAATGTTAATGGATTTTGTTCAATCTTATAAGTTTGAGTTATAAAATTTGGATTCATAAACTTTTATGAATTTTTGATTTTTGATTTTAAATTTTATAAATATTAAATGGGTTAAACGGGTTAAGCGGGTCAACCCGTTTATTAAACGGGTCGGGTTAGGGTTGACATTTCTGGCCCGTTTATTAAACGGGTCGGGTTAGGGTCAAGCATTTTCAACCCGTTTAACTTTGAACCCGACACGAACTTGACACGACACGGCACGTTTGCCAGGTTTACACATAACAACGATATGTCAATGAGATGTAAAATCCTAGCCGGTAATTGATGTGTATGCACAAAGCCCCACCCCCACTTTGCACAAATACCCTTAAAAGGCCGTTATAAGGGCCGTTATGCACATTTCAGTCAATTAACGGGGTTTTGCGCCGTTATAACGGCCCAAAACGCCGTTATAAACGGCGTTTTGGGCCGTTATAGCGCCGTTATGGCGCCGTTATAGCACCGTTATGGTGTGGGTATATGTGCAAAGGGGAGCACCGTTATGGGCATAACGGCAAAGCACTCAATCCTAGCCCCATCTCAAAGATGTGATCCAATTAATAATAGTGTATCATCCAAATCAAAGATACTTTACCCCATAATTAATTATATGAAATGCTAACTGGGGCTAGCTTAGTTGGTAGAGGGGTCACCCTCTTGGAGTAGAAGTCCCGGGTTCAAACCCGGGCAAATGTGTATTTAATCTAACTGGGTGTTTACTAACAACTAACCTGCCGTTCAAAAAAAAAATTTAATTAAATGAAATCACATATAAATGATCTCGTATAGATTTTCTTTTTGAATTTTTTTTTTTCAAATTGTTTGTGTGTAAAACCTATTTTTATGGCAATCTGTAAATAATTTGATACCAAAAACCTTCAACATGTTAAAGAGAAAACAAAACAGAATAACAAGGAATAGAGAGAGAATGAATCGATATTTCTCATTAAGCATAAAGCCCTTTAAATAGGGATGATTACATAATGATAATGATAAGCATGGAAGGAGATTTACTCCATAAATAACTCTTATGTCTATCTCTATCGTCAGATCCTTTAGACGATGACACATTTATCCTACAACACTCCCCCTTGTGCCGAGTCAAGAGAATGGTGGTGCACATTCGCTGCCTCGTTAAAACCTTACGCCAAAATAAAAACCCACCGGGAAAAAAATAAAAAATATGACGAAGGAAAGAGTACAAAGCACCAGTTTTCTTTGCAGTATAGACTTTTCCTTTAGTCTAATGTTTTCTCTGATTTGTACATTACTCATTAGAATTAAGAAAACAAGATGGTATATACAGTGTTGCCTCACTAAAACCTTACCCCAAGGAACAAAACCCAATGGGAAAAATAAAACCTTGGATGAAGGAAAGAGCACAACATACCAATATCACATACATAGTAGACTCCCCCTTTTGTCTACTACTCCCCCTGATTTGTGCATTAATCAAGGGAGTTATGGGAACACTACATGTTTCCCAAATATGGTTTTAGGTAATGATTGGTAAATATGTCACATACTTTCGACATATTACTTGTATAATAACTTAAGCTGAATATGCTTTGTTTATCACCCTTTATGTATCTTACTTTCATCTAATGATACATGATGCATTAGTTCCATATATGCGGGTAGGGTATTGGTTTAACCCATAATATTAACTCCTCTAATATGTGTAATGATAGTCCTTAATCATGTACACTATTGTAAGGTAATATTGTTAAAATGTTTTAAAGAGGTAGTTACATAAAGTTTGCTTAGTTTACTTTCAAGCAATCAACATATTCCCTATGGTAATTCCTTATCCACTATGGGAACCTTTATATGGGTCAGACACCTAATATCAACAAATAATTACCAGTAGACTATTACATTAGTCACTCATGATAGGTATTGAAATTCCATTATCAACCTCAACCCTCTTTCTTTAGGGAAATTATAAGCCCATGTCAATGATTCTAAAATATTAATTTTGATATCATTTCAATGACGTTGCGTTGGCGCTGAGCTAAATCTAGCTAACAAATTCATTGAGATATAATATATGGTCAATTGTATTATCTAAAGTACAATAATGCGCCTATTGTACTTAGGTACAGAATTCTAGCTCCGAACACCTCTTCGTCATCATCCTTTAGACGGAATAGATATTTCCTAATATCCAACACTTTGACCAATCATGGGAGTGCTAGCCATATACGCTTTGTCCATATTAAATCGCCTGATCATTTGGGGACATATGCGTATTGGTGGATTTATATTCCACAAACTCGATGCGATAACTTAAAAATCGAGTTTTCCCAAGATCTTTCATCTCAAATGCAGATTTCAAGTAACTTGTGGTTTCTCTTATTTCATCAAGAGTGATATTATGTTCATAACATCGACATATAAAGCTACACTGAAAATCTGGAACTCGTTTTTCTAAACAAATACGCAAGGGCACAGTTCATCGTTCTAAGAATGTTTTAGCTTTGTGGTTTAGAGTTATTTAATTTGGTCAATGTAATTTCATCAATTACTTTTATATATCTCTTAATCTAGATCCCCATAGATATATATATATCAACCACATCAATGAGCTGCATTTCCAGTTCTTCGGAAACTACTATGCTAAATAATTAGCAGAACGTTTTAACGTTCATCATAGGAGAGTAATTCTCATTGTCAATCCAGGGCGTCGTGAGAAACCTTGCGCCAAAGGAGAGTCTTATACATTACGACTTAATTATTCTCATTACGCTTCTCGGACAAATGATTTATCTATGTCCTACAGGCTTTACACTTGGTGGGTTAGCACTACCAAACCAAATACCTGTTCATTTGTCAAGTAATATAATTATCCTGGATTGCTTATTTAGGCCAATTTTCTCTTGTTGATATTTTTCAACTGAGCATGGTTCGATATCATCGTGCTTTATCATTCCATAAGCAACGATATATGTAGATATATCATCATCGGGTATGATCTGTCCAGCGATTCATATTCATTCGAGATTTATCTCTGGAATCAATATTAACTTCGGAGCGTCCTCCAGTAATGATTCATGGACATAGTTTATAATCAGAGATAATCCCATAAAGGGTTGATGATAGATATTGGTTGTGCCTTACTCTTCTCTTCCATTAGATGAGTATTTATCGAACCAAGTAGCTTCCCCCATTTCCTTTTAGGAGCTACGGCCTCAACCACACCTTCCACCATGTGTGATTGCAACGCTCTTTCCAGCGGCGTTGTGCCCTTATTTAGGGACTTTTTTGACTTTACGGGTATATTTGCAGCATCTATATATTATATTGTCACTTCTTGTATAACTTTAAACGTATCAGGTATCGAGTCTGATTCGTTTAACTTCAACTTTACATTATGAAGTTTAGGGATCAATATGAAATATAATGAAAATATTCCGTGACAGTTCCCGTCGTTCATTTGGAAAATACTTTTTCCTATCTCCCCCTAACGACTGGAAGACTGTCATCAAAGTGACAATCTGCAAATCATGCGGCATAAGAATCACCCGTCAAAGGTTCTAATTAGCGGATAATTGTTGGAGATTCATAACCAACATATATACTTCATCGTTTTTAACGACCCATTTTGGTGCGCTGGTGGGGCGCAATTGGCACATACTACACAACCTAACATGCATAAATGTACAAGATCAGGCATATATCCAGTTACCAACTGGTATGCATGATATTGGTTGGCTAGTAGTGGGTTTAAAAACAAATTTAAGGTTGCATGTAGTATTGCATCCCCCATGTAGATGTATGTAGATTGGTGTGCATAACCAATACTCTAGCTATCATCAACATTCTTTTGATGACAACTTCTACTACTCTATGAGACCATTTTATATCTACTCGTGGGGTATAAAAGACTATATATTGATCTCAATATATATATATATATATGCAATAATAATCAAATTCTTCTGATGTAAATTCTCTAGCATTGTAAGTCATATAGACTTATAAGACAATCAGGGTGGTGAGCCCTTAAACGTACAACTAGTGCTAGGAGTGCAACAATTTATGTGGACAATAATACGACATTCGTCCATCGTGTCAAAACCAGAACCATAAAGTACTTTAATGGTCCGCATTCTGGTTGTTTATGTCCATAAATATAACCTTGTATTCGTTGTAATAATGGAATATTTTTGTATTGTGTTCTTAGCTTTATGATGGTCTCATTCATGACTTAGCTAAGGATTGAGATATATATAAGTTATAAGTATTCGAGAGGGCATATTATGATAGTGGTGTTGCTTCTTGTGCTGTAGAAGTCAACAATTGCAATTTGGTTAATTGTCTTATTTTGCCTTTCACTCGAAAGAAAATGTGTCTATGTGTATTGTGTAATATACAGATCACTATGTGGTCATTGTCCAAAGTTCTTTATTGGTGACAAAATATGATCTAATGAACTAGAGAATCAATTGATTGACACACTAATTTCTCTAATATATCTTCCTTTTATATCATTAGAGTTAATGTATATATACCCATTTCCATTCTTTTAGATTCCAACTGATACGAATATCTTAACAAGGTTCTTATTAATATGACAGTTCATAGTCTAATTATTATGTTGGGGAGAAAATTAATATTAATCCATTTCTTTAGATCAGGTGGGAGGTTCCACAAACTTAAATTCTCCTCGATACATTCCTTCATGGAACGGAGAATATTGAAGTTTTGTATATGTTTTGATGTATTTCTTCACATCCACAAAAGTTATATTCAATTTTAGATATGCAAATACATTTAATTTGATAATTCAAAATTAAAAAAAATCTAGTTCATAAGATATGCTTTTTAATAACTAGTATTTAGTGGTAGCACATATGTACCAATGTTTGAATTTAACTTGTTCATTATTGCATGGGGCAATAGTTGTATATGTGCTCAAGGTTTTGAAAAATCCTTTCTGACTCTTACCCTGACCCTGAACTTTTGAGGATCTCATCCACATGGCTCATAAAGGTCACATGTGTGAAATTTTGTTAAACTCACAATCCTTTGGAGTTGTTTCCACCTCTAACGCTTTCATTATTGCTTTAGGGAAAATTTATGTGTCCTGAAATGTCTAGTCTTTGTCTTAGAAGGAATATTGTTATGTCTCTCAACCACTTGCAGCAGGTTGATGATTATGTCTAAAAGATTATATTTCAACACACATATACTAGTTCATTAGTATGATTGTTGATATATAAATTATGCCATCTTCTATGAGTTCCTTGCCATAGAGATTGAGACACGTTTTGAGACAACATTTCTTGGTTGACATAAATTACTTTTTGGAATCGAGTGAGCGGGTTGCATTCCACTATAAGATTAGTTAGGGAAGTATATATTCATTAATACTATCTATTCAACTCTTCATGGCATCCTACAATTCTTCGGGTGCTTCTAGTTGAATGTATTCCTTATGAAAGCTAAGACAGATATGTGGTCTTAAGACGTGATGGTAATTGCTTGTACCTTTTCATGAGGTTGGTTTTTAGGGTCAATATGAAATTAATGTGTTTTAGCCTTTTAGGTATATCCTTGTACCTTTTCTATTAAGAGCCTTTATATTGGATATTCATATTTATACTCAAGCTCTTTTGAGTTTAGGCAATCGGATCATAGATGAGTTGTTTCAACTAGTTACGTCGTATATAAGAGAGAATGTATGATTTCTCTTTAAGTACGAATTACGGTCTATAATCAATTATATTATATATGAAATTTCATTATCATAACAAAGTTGGATTTTGTATGCTAACATTTTATTGATAATACTTTATCAATATCTCAATTTACAAAAAGAAATCACTCAATTTATGGATTTCCAGGTAGTAGGGGAATCACTTGGATTTCTTAAATCCCTACAAACCTTAGGGCTATTTACACCCGTTTGACAAAATCCAATCGATATTTTGCGATTTATTTAATTTGAAGATATCATTGTTAGTTTTAGATGCTTTGGCAAGAGGCCAAAATGAATATAAGACATTGGCATGTAAAGCCAATTAGAAGGTTTTAATACCTTAATGGTATTTTGAGAGATTTTGTCGTGAGACAAATAAATTTTGGTTGCATAAAGTCTAATCACGAACTTTTAATAACATCATAATAATACTTTTAGAGCCTTTAGTAAAAGACCAACATACATGAACGTTTGAAAGTGTAACTTTCAAAAACTTTATTATACAAGTAGGAACTTATAATAAGGTATTTGAAGCTTTTGGTAATAAAAAGAGCGAAATATATGGGGAGGAAGTGTAACTTCTATAAGTTAAATATAAAGTTTGAAAGTATGAGTAGAAACTCATAATCAAGATAAGCATATAAATATTATGTAGGAAAGATAACCCTAAAATTAAATCCATAGCTAAACCAAGATTCACATATAATTATCCATCCATAATTCTAGATCTAGTTATCAAAAGAATTCATTTAGGTAAATTTATTAAATTAACATTAAAGAGGCAAAATTATAAACAACAAAAATTTTCATACCTCACAACAATATTTAAAGATATACATACCAAAAAAAAATATTAACCAAAATAAAAGAACTATCAAAATTAAAGAAATATTTGGCAAGTAAATAAAATTTTTAACCTAAAATATTTAGGTAGCTGATCATATTTATCAAAAGATATATTTATATTGATTAGCGTAAATCATGAAAGGATTACATTGTAATTATAAAACATATTTAAAAAAAATGTAATTATAAAAAATATATATATCGTCATCCTAAACTATAAAGGCTCAAAAAATAAACCCTCTGTTTTGTTTTTTTTTTCATTCAGCGTCGAAAAAAAAACATGCACTATGATATATGAAATATAATATATATGCATAAGGAGGTGTGTTCAAAACTTATAATATGATATTAAAGAAATATATATAAACACATAAATTGACGGTGGGGTTTGTGTTGTTGTTATTCACAATTTTATTTTAATAACTAAAAACAATTTTCAAAAATCATGTGAGAGTGAAACATAAACAACAAGCCAGTTCTAGAATTACATAGAATGTATGATTATCATATATCACTTAAAAGAAACTAAACAGATAAATTTTTATACAATAAAACATAAACATGTATAAGTAAATTTACAGTCATTACATTAAGAATAAGTTAAATTCATAGTTAAGTAGATGAGATATAAACAAAGAGATACTTACTTGAACTGCAATAAACGAACCTTTTACTAGTGGCAAATAAATCAACAGATGGAATAAGTAGCCATGTAAACAACCCGAGCTTACGTGCTGATAACGTGTTAAAGAGAAAACAAAACAGAATAACAAGGAATAGAGAGAGAATGAATCGATATTTCTCATTAAGCATAAAGCCCTTTAAATAGGGATGATTACATAATGATAATGATAAGCATGGAAGGAGATTTACTCCATAAATAACTCTTATGTCTATCTCTATCGTCAGATCCTTTAGACGATGGCACATTTATCCTACAACACAACAATTATTAATGAACGTGGTTCATGACATTTTCAAACTCAAATCCAATTCTAACTCATTTAAATTTGCACGAATTTTACGCTAGTTTTTTGAAATTTCTTTTGGGTATCAAATTGGACCACCTAACTTTTCATTTTCTTGAATCTTGAAGATCTAATTAGCTTCTTTTTGATAATTTTGGTTTTTTTTTGGCGGTAGAGCACCCCATGGTACCCTACTGACGGTCTCCAAACCCCCCCACCCCCTCAACTGTAGTACCCAAAGCTTTAAAATAAAAATAAATAAAAATATTAAATAAATAGGAAATCTGATTTCTTTTTAAAGTGTTGTATATATGTATATCTTTTATTGATTTTGTCTTTATCTCCAATTAATAAAGTGATAGGGATTGACTAGGTTAGGGTTGTACTTTCTTTTAGGTATTTAAATAGGAAAAGAGAGAGAGAGAGAGAGAGAAATCAGATTTTGCTTGTTGATTAAGAAAGAAAGAGAGAAGAGAAGCGAGAAAGAGAGAGAGTTAGAGAGAGACGGGAAGAGCTGCCGGAGTTTCGTCGGATTTCGCAGTCGAGAGGTGGTGTTCTTCCTTCTTTCTTCTTTCTTCCGTTCTAGTCACGGTGATGTGGCGGTGGTCGTCGGCCTTGGCTGATCGAGACCAAACCGCTGCCGTTACTATTGCGGTGGAGGTGTTACGCGACGGAGCGGGTGTCCGGTCACCGGCTTTGGCCGGCGATGCGTAGACACCGCCGTTGCTGTGTAGCGGTGATCAACGGTGGTGGTGGGCAAATCCGTCGCCGCCGTCGCTAGTTGTTGGTTGGAGAGGAAGGGGGGGTCGGTGGTTGGTGGCTGGACGCACTTGAGTTGCTGCCGTCGACGAGTTGATCGGCGGTGGCGGCTGGTCGCGCCTGCTGCCGCCGTTCTGATGGTGGTGTCCAGCGGCGGTGGCTCCCTTGGTGGCCGCCGCTGCTGTTGTTAGATGGACTAGCGGTGGTGGTGGTAACCGCCACCGCTGCTGCAATTTTTCGAGGTGGTGACCGGTGGGAACGGCGGGTTTCCGTCGTTGCTGTCGTGCTAAGGAGAAGGCTGCCGCGCGGTGTACGGCTGTCCGGCAGCGGTGTCGCGAGCCGGATTGACAACCGGGTAGACCCGTAAGTCGTCACGATACCGTTAGTTCACTCGTAAACAAGTTGCGTTGAGTGTATAGGGGATTAAGCGAGTGGGTTCTTACGAAGGTGCGTGTGTCTACGTGTTTTAATTTCAGATTTGTTGCGTGGGTTGTCGTTTACGCGTAATAGCTAGATTGCGGTCATAACGAGGTGAGTGGGTTTACGTGTATTATATTGTGACTGCATGTATGTGTATATTGATGAGTTGATGTAGCCGGATCGTGGGACGATTCGAAGAGCGAGCAATCGCTAAGGCCGGGTCGTGGGACGACTCGGTGAGTGGGCAACCACTAAGGTCGGAACTGCGGGGCGGTCCGATGAACGGGAAACCGTTAATGTGGATGATGTATGTGTATATATGTATATGTGTGTTATGATATAGTGAACGTTTTATCTGCTCACTAAGCGGTTGTGCTTATCCCACGTTTTATTTTTTTCTTTTAAAGGTACCAGCTCGAGCGTGGATAAGGGCAAGGCTCCGGCTTGATGGGATCCGACGAGACAGCTTCCGATCTTAGACTTGATTATTATTTGGAACTTGGTTTTGGGTTTTATTTTAACTGACGTATTAAATTTTAAAGTTATTGATTTTTATGAAAATTTTTAGTTTTTTTTGAGAATTGGGTGTTACAACTTGGTATCAGAGCCGAGGTTTTAGTGAACCAGCATGTGCACTGGTGGGTGCGTGTGTGGGTGGACTTAAACTAGGCGATTTTGGGGAAAAATAAGATCGGAAAGGCTAACGGAACCGTCAAGGCGGAGGTGAGCAATAATTGTACTTTTGCATATATATTTATACATGCGTGAACTAGATTCGTATATAACGCATACGAGGATACATGCAGTAGATGCTATGATGTTATGTATTGTTGAGATTAATTAATGTGCGAATACCTGCATAGTCGATAGGTTAAGGCCCAGTAGGACGGTATCAAACCCAAACGAATACACCGTGGTCCGTTGAGGACGGGTCATCGGGCATGTTCTTGTTTGATTGTTGCCCGGTGGTCTTGAATTGACTGCCATGTATGGATGGTTATAGTAATACGGCGCCAATAATAGTGTTACTATAAACTCCGTGTAGTGTTGGATCTGATTAAGTTCTGGGGACTTTAACATATTGATGACAGTAGGGACGAGCATATGTGGGTTGAAGTTAATGTCTGCACGTGATTAGTTGCTAAGTGTGGTACCTATGTATGTTTGGGTGAACTAGTTATAGGTTGACATGCGCGTTATAACTAGAAATAGGTACCAGCATGAGCACTAATAGAATAGGAATGCGGTTAGATGAATTGCCTTATGTGAATGTAAACTAAAATGCCTCGTAAACTCCCAGAATGGTAGTAACTAGACAGACACCTGAAGGGAGCGGGGCCGAACAGGCGGACCAGCTTGCAGCGCGGATTACTGAGACGTTGCAGGCAATTCTGCCCGGACTTTTCGATCAGATGAGAGAGGAGCTTATCCAGACCGTGGATCAGCGCATTGATGCAGCGCTTACGGCACGCAGTACTGGGTCTGGGAGTACCGCACAGTCTCAGATCCGGACCGTCACCTACAAGGACTTCATGATGTGCCAGCCGCCGTTCTTTGAGGGGCAGAAGGACCCCGTTGCTTGTTACCGTTGGTACTCGGCGGTGGAAGGGGCTTTCCGCACAAGCGGATGCCCGGCGGGTTTGAAGGTGATATTCGCGGTGAATCTGTTGCGGAATGCGGCTAAGGACTGGTGGGATCTGGTCCTCAAGAGGCTCTCAGAGGCCCAGGTTACTGCTTTGACCTGGGAGGAGTTCAAAGTTATGATGGATGAGGAGTTCGCGCCTAGCATCGAGCGGGAACGTTTGGCAGCTGAGTTCCTAAACATGACTCAGACGACCGAGTCGGTGAACGAGATCACCGCAAAATTTCTGGAGAAGCTATTGTTCGTGCCAGGTTATGCGAACGACGAGTCCCTGAAAAAGGCTCGTTACTTGGGGGTCTTGAAGACAGACATCAGAGGGGTAGTGTCGACGAAGAGGTGCCAGACTTTTAGCGAGATGGTGGACACAGCGAGGGCACATGAGCTACATTTGGAGGAGATTCAGCGCGGGAAGCGCAAGGCAGATGATCATCCGGCACCAACCAAGCGGTTCAAGGGAGCGAGGGGCGATGCGAGAGGTGGGTCGACGGGTTGCGCCAAGTGCGGGCGAAACCACAAGGGCGAGTGTAGGGCTGGGGAGACGGTATGCTTCAAGTGTGGCAAGCCGGGCCACTTCAGCCGCGACTGCAAGGCAACGGTGAAGACCTGTTTCCGTTGTTTCCAGCCGGGGCATGTTCAGAACGACTGTCCTCAGCTGAAGGGCACATCGGCTTTACCTCCAGCTCCAGCGCCGCTCCTGATTACCGATGGTACCATCAAGGGAAAGAGTGGAGCCTCTTCTAGTCGTAGGCGAGCCTTTCAGATGACCGCCGAGGAGGCTCAAGCGGCACCGGATGTGATCACAGGTACTCTCCTCGTTACGTTATGTCATTTATAACTGTGATAGACTGTTTATTCAAATTCCTTTTTATGCTTATCCACTCATGCATGGATCAGGCATATTCTCTGTAAATGAAAAATCTGCATTAGTACTTTTCGACACGGGGGCCACGTGGTCCTATGTGTCGCATAGGTTCTGTAAGGACTTCCGGTTAGAGCGAGGCAAGTTGGATAAGCCCTTAGCTATAGACGTAGCTGCGGAAGAGGTACAAGTAGTCGAAGACGTATTCCGAGGGTGCGTCATAGATATCTTTGGCGTACAGTTCAGCATCAACCTCATACCCATCCCCATGAATGGGATTGACGTAGTAGCAGGAATTGATTGGATGTATCAGAATCATGCGACGACTGATGTTGCAGGACAGTTGGTGCGTATCCAGAACCCAAGTGGGGGAGAACTGGTGGTGTACGGTAAGGGCAGTAGAATGAACACCTTGTTCTGTTCGGTTGCGAAGGCACGGAAGTACTTTCAGCAAGGGTGCTCGGGGTTTTTGGCTTACGCGGTGAGTGAGCAAGCAGAGGCGGGAAAACCAGCGGTAGCTGATGTACCGGTAGTTAGCGAGTTCCCAGATGTGTTCCCGGAGGACCTACCTGGCCTTCCACCCGATAGGCAGGTAGAGTTTGGTATCGATTTGGTGCCCGGAGCAGCACCGATTGCTCGAGCTCCTTATCGTTTAGCACCACCAGAACTTCAGGAATTGTCCAACCAGTTGCAAGAACTCTCAGGGAAGGGGTTTATCCGCCCGAGTAGTTCCCCGTGGGGAGCGCCAATCTTGTTCGTGAAAAAGAAGGATGGTAGTCACCGTATGTGCATAGATTACCGAGGGCTCAACAAGTTAACCATCAAGAATAGGTATCCTCTGCCTAGGATTGATGACTTGTTTGACCAGCTTCAGGGAGCGTCGTGGTTTTCTAAGATCGATCTTCGGTCGGGGTATCACCAGTTGAGGGTGAAGGAAGCGGATATTCCCAAGACCGCATTCCGAACCCGCTACGGCCATTTCGAGTTTTTGGTGATGCCATTCGGTCTTACCAACGCTCCAGACGCTTTCATGGACCTTATGAATCGGGTCTGCCGACCGATGCTCGATCGGTCCGTGATTGTGTTTATCGATGATATCCTCATCTACTCAAAGTCGAAGGAGGATCATGTTGTGCATCTACGAGAGGTGCTTGAGGTACTGAGGAGGGAACGTCTCTACGCTAAGTTTTCAAAGTGCGCCTTCTGGTTGCAAGAAGTTCAGTTTCTGGGCCACATTGTAAACCGGGAGGGCATCAAGGTAGATCCGGCAAAGATTGAGGCGGTAATGAATTGGGAGGTTCCGAAGACACCAACGGAGATCCGGAGTTTTCTAGGGTTGGCCGGCTACTATAGACGGTTCATCAAGAATTTCTCCAAGATTGCGGTACCCTTGATGCGGTTGACGAAGAAGAGCGTGACGTTCGAGTGGGGTCCCGAGCAGGAGGAAGCATTCGAGACCTTGAGGAAGAAATTGTGTGAGGCGCCAGTACTGACATTACCGGAAGGGGTGGAAGACATGGCGGTCTATTGTGACGCGTCGTACCTTGGCCTAGGGTGCGTTTTGATGCAAAGGGGTCGGGTGATAGCCTATGCGTCGAGGCAGCTGAAGCCGCATGAGGCTAACTACCCCACGCATGACCTCGAGCTTGCGACAGTGGTTTTCGCCCTTAAGATTTGGAGGCACTACCTGTACGGGGGTGAAGTGCACCATTTATACGGACCACCGTAGCCTGAGGTATTTCTTGGAGCAGCCGCACCTGAATATGCGGCAACGGCGATGGTTGGATGTAGTTAAGGACTACGACTGCGAGATACTCTATCACCCGGGTAAAGCGAACGTAGTTGCGGATGCTTTGAGCAGGAAGCCGTCACCTATATCATTACGAGTTTCGCACCTGAAGATGGCCGTGACTACTTCATTTCTGGAGTTGGTTCGTCAGGCGCAAGAAGAGGCGAGTCGGGAGGAGAACCTGAACAAGGAGCGGATTCGGGGTCAGTTGTCTTCTCTGGTAAGAGATAGTCGGGGGTTGTTGACTAAGTTTGACCGTGTGTGGGTTCCTCGTGCGGGTACAGCTCGGCAGACCTTGCTTGAGGAAGCACACAAGTCCAAATTCTCGATTCACCCGGGAGCTACCAAGATGTATCGAGACCTGCGGACTAACTACTGGTGGCCGGGGATGAAGCGGGATGTAGCACGTCACGTGGAGGCGTGTTTGACCTGTCTAAGAGTGAAGGCGGAGCATCAGAAGCCTCACGGCAAACTTCAGCCGTTAGAGATTCCGGAATGGAAGTGGGAGAACATCACTATGGACCTGATCACCAAGCTTCCGAAGACTCCTCGGAAGTTTGATGCGATCTGGGTAATAGTGGATCGGCTGACTAAGAGCGCCCACTTCTTGGTTATTCGCGAGAGTTCGACGGCGGAGCAGTTAGCAGAGATTTACGTTAAGGAGATAGTCTCGAGGCACGGGGTGCCAATATCGATTATTTCGGATAGAGATGTGCGTTTCACTTCTCGTTTCTGGGAGAGGTTTCACTCGGAGTTGGGGACTAGGTTGCACTTCAGCACTGCGTACCACCCACAGACTGACGGACAGAGTGAACGCACGATTCAGACGTTGGAGGACATGCTCCGAGCTTGCGTGTTATACTTTGGTGGCAGTTGGGATACGTACTTGCCTTTGGCGGAGTTCTCGTATAACAATAGCTACCACTCGAGCATTCAGATGCCGCCTTACGAGATGCTGTACGGGCGGAGATGCCGAACCCCTATCTGTTGGGGTGAGGTCGGCCATCGTGTTCTCGGGAGTACCGAAGTGGTTCAGAAAACCACGGATGATATCCAGAAGATCCGGGAGCGGTTGCGAACGGCTCAGAGTCGGCAAAAGAGTTATGTCGACCGGCGGAGGTCAGATTTGGAGTTCCAGGTGGGTGACCGTGTTTTGCTGAAGGTCTCACCCTGGAAAGGAGTGATCCGGTTCCGTAAGAGGGGCAAGCTTGGTCCCCGCTACATCGGACCGTTCACCGTTCTCGCGCGAGTTGGGAAGGTGGCCTACCGGTTGGAATTACCGGAGGTGTTCGGACAGATCCACGACACGTTCCACGTGTCTCAGTTACGTAAGTGCTTGGCGGACGAATCCGCGCACATTTCGATAGATGACATTCAGGTGGATGAGGGCCTGAATTATGTTGAGAGACCGGTAGCGGTATTGGACGGGAAGGTGAAGAGGTTGCGGAACAAGGACATCGGGATCGTGAAGGTGCAGTGGCAGCACCGGAAGGGTTCCGAGTGGACTTGGGAACCAGAAGCGGAGATGCATGAGCATTACCCGGAGCTTTTCTCTGTTTGATTTCGGGGGCGAAATCCCGGTAAGTGGGGGAGAGTTGTAGTACCCAAAGCTTTAAAATAAAAATAAATAAAAATATTAAATAAATAGGAAATCTGATTTCTTTTTAAAGTGTTGTATATATGTATATCTTTTATTGATTTTGTCTTTATCTCCAATTAATAAAGTGATAGGGATTGACTAGGTTAGGGTTGTACTTTCTTTTAGGTATTTAAATAGGAAAAGAGAGAGAGAGAAATCAGATTTTGCTTGTTGATTAAGAAAGAAAGAGAGAAGAGAAGCGAGAAAGAGAGAGAGTTAGAGAGAGACGGGAAGAGCTGCCGGAGTTTCGCCGGATTTCGCAGTCAAGAGGTGGTGTTCTTCCTTCTTTCTTCTTTCTTCCGTTCTAGTCACGGTGATGGGGCGGTGGTCGCCGGCCTTGGCCGATCGAGACCAAACCGCTGCCGTTACTGTTGCGGTGGAGGTGTTACGCGACGGAGTGGGTGTCCGGTCACCGGCTTTGGCCGGCGATGCGTAGACACCGCCGTTGCTGTGTAGCGGTGATCAACGGTGGTGGTGGGCAAATCCGTCGCCGCCGTCGCTAGTTGTTGGTTGGAGAGGAAGGGGGGTCGGTGGTGGTGGCTAGACGCACTTGAGTTGCTGCCGTCGACGAGTTGATCGGCGGTGGTGGCTGGTCGCGCCGGCTGCCGCCGTTCTGATGGTGGTGTCCAGCGACGGTGGCTCCCTTGGTGGCCGCCGCTGCTGTTATTAGATGGACTAGCGGTGGGGGTGGTAACCGCCGCCGCTGCTGCAATTTTTCGAGGTGGTGACCGGTGGGAACGGCGGGTTTCCGTCGTTGCTATCGTGCTAAGGAGAAGGCTGCCGGGCGGTGTACGGCTGTCCGGCAGCGGTGTCGCGAGCCGGATTGACAACCGGGTAGACCCGTAAGTCGTCACGATACCGTTAGTTCACTCGTAAACAAGTTGCGTTGAGTGTATAGGGGATTAAGCGAGTGGGTTCTTACGAAGGTGCGTGTGTCTACGTGTTTTAATTTCAGATTTGTTGCGTGGGTTGTCGTTTACGCGTAATAGCTAGATTGCGGTCATAACGAGGTGAGTGGGTTTACGTGTATTATATTGTGACTGCATGTATGTGTATATTGATGAGTTGATGTATCCGGATCGTGGGACGATTCGAAGAGCGAGCAATCGCTAAGGCCGGGTCGTGGGACGACTCGGTGAGTGGGCAACCACTAAGGTCGGAACTGCGGGGCGGTCCGATGAACGGGAAACCGTTAATGTGGATGATGTATGTGTATATATGTATATGTGTTATGATATAGTGAACGTTTTATCTGCTCACTAAGCGGTTGTGCTTATCCCACGTTTTATTTTTTTCTTTTGAAGGTACCAGCTCGAGCGTGGATAAGGGCAAGGCTCCGGCTTGATGGGATCCGACGAGACAGCTTCCGATCTTAGACTTGATTATTATTTGGAACTTGGTTTTGGGTTTTATTTTAACTGACGTATTAAATTTTAAAGTTATTGATTTTTATGAAAATTTTTAGTTTTTTTTGAGAATTGGGTGTTACATCAACCCCACCCCACCCCACCCCACTCCACTCCACTCCACCTTTCTCTCTCTATCTCTCTCTCTCTTTTTGTGTTTTTTGTTTTTTAATTAACTATTTAGAGTGGTATGGAATTGGTATGGTTAGAGCATCCACAATGTGCTTTTTAGAAGGTTTTTTAAAAAACAAAAACCTCACTTTGAGGTTTTCTACATAGTGTAAAGGTTTTTCGTATGGGGTTTTTTCATAAGGTTTTGCGTCATAAATCGTAACTGCACGACCTGTTTTTTCAGAGGTTTTTCGTATTTAATCTGTTTTAATTTTATAAAATTTTATAAAAGTCTCGTATTAATCAGTTAAATTTCGTTTATAAGGTTTTTATATTTATATTTTAATATATATTAATAAAAAAATTAAATTAATAATATATTTTATATATTTATAGTTTCTCGATGTAAATAAATATGTATTTGTATTAATTTTAATATACTTATTTTATAAATATAAATATAAATGATATAAAGTTAAAATGGCGAGACCCTAAAAATTATGAAAAAGCTTGGATGGGGTTTTTCACATACTGTAAACATGTAGAGGTTTTTAGGTTGTTGAGATGACAATGATGCGTAAGAAAACGCTGCGAAAAAGCTTGATAAAAAACCTATACATTGTGGATGCTCTTTAGGATGGTATGATATGGTGTTGGTAAAACTGATGCGGCGCTGAGGTGGCAGCAGGTATGAGGGGTACAGTTAAGAATGACCTAAGTTTGGGAATTTGGCCGAAATAGCCTATATACAACTCAAAATTACCCTTCTAGCCATCTCTCTCCCATTTTTGCCAAATAGCATCAACTCCTCGATCCTAAGTTCCTAACTCCTTGACTCCGTAACTAGACCAAATTTGTAAGAAAATTCTACAAAATTAAGGAGTCAACCGGTCTTGACTCCTCACTCCTTGACTAGGACACGTGGCGGGTGTGCATTGGACAAGAGATCAAGATGACCTGACCAACTCCTTGACTCCCTTGATACCTTGCCATGAAGACCCGCCACGTGTCCTAGTCAAGGAGTGAGGAGTCAAGACCGGTTGACTCCTTGATTTTGTTAGAATTTTCTTATAAATTTGGTCCAGTCATGGAGTCAAGAAGTTAGTATCGAGAAGTTGATGGCTATTTTAACAAAAAATGGGAATGAGATGGTTAGGAGGGTAATTTTGAGTTGTATATAGGCTATTTCGGCCGAATTCCCCCTAATAATAGGTATGGCAGATCAGAGAGGGCGAGAAGCAAGTGGAGATGGCAGTTCAGAGACGACCACCACCAACTGGCGACGGAGACGACCTACCACTTCACCGCCGGCGACCAAATTGGTGGAGGAGACAGCGGCGAGCAGCAAGGAAGTGGCAGTAGGACTCCGATAATAGGGCACAATGCTCTCTCTCATCGCTAATTACGAGTTAAGAAGCCGAAGGTTTATATTTCCTTTTTAAACCTAATTACAGAGAAATCACTTGGAATAGAAACACTCTTGATTACATACATCTTATCTGTGTAAGAGTTTATTTTAACCTAATTAGAGAGAAATCATTTGGAATGGAAACACTCTTGAGTCAATAGCTAAAAGTCAAATTCTTTTGATAAATACATCAATTATGACTAAAAGGTGAAGTTGTGGGGTTTACTTGGACCTGCTTATTATAGTCAATGTCAATGGTGATAATAATATTCTTTAGGGCATAAATAGGATCAGAGCAGGGAGGTTCTGATCATCTTCAAAGAACCACCAATATCCAAAAAAGCAATGTCTTATTCAGGGTTGAACTTGGAAAATTTTCTAATTCCGCTCGAGGAGATCAACCGGGCGACTCAAAACTTCAGTTCAGAAACTCAAATCGGAGATGGCGGGTTTGGTATGGTCTACAAAGGACAGCTCTCCGAACGCTGGCAAAACCGCACGGCAGCCATCAAACGCCTTGGTCAGAAGAGTCACCAAGAAAAGGATGAGTTCCTTCACGAGCTAAAGATGATTTCCAGATTCAACCATCGAAACATCATCCCTTTCATTGGTTACTGTGATGAAGGCGAGGAGATGGTGATAGTTCTTGAGTATGCTACAAATGGAAGCCTTGATCTACACCTCGACGATCCCCATAAGATCAGTTGCATATCATGGGCACAGCGCCTGAAGATTTGCTTAGGGGCAGCAACAGGACTCAACTACCTTCACTCGGGTCTTGGGGAGGAGAACAGAGTAATTCACAGAGATGTAAAAAGTGCAAACATATTGTTAGATGACAATATGGAAGCCAAAATCGGTGACTTTGGTTTGTCGAGATTTGGCCCCAGAAATCAGCCAAATACCCAACTTTATACAAAAGTTGCGGGTACACCTTTTTACTTGGATCCAATTTACAACGCAAGTGACATCCTTAGGAAAGAGTCGGATGTTTACTCTTTTGGTGTGGTAATGTTTGAAATGTTGAGTGGGATTCCGGCTTATCAAGAGAGTAGCTTTGGAGATGGTGTGCCGCCGCAATATCTGATAAATCGTGTCTGTCTGTTGGCCGACCTTTATTCTGTTGACGGATTACATGAGTTAATTGATCCCAATATGAAAGATCATATTGATATTCCTTCTTCTGATATCTTTATACGAATTGCATATCAGTGCATTAGCTTGGATGTAGAGAAACGCCCTACCATGGATAGGATCATCGATAGGATCAAGGACGCATTAAAAAATATAAGTAAGTCTTTCATTTAATCATTATTTTTAAAGATCTTCCAATATTTATTTTTTTAAGTTTAAGGTCATATTAGTTTCATTGTTTTTGACTTTGTCTTACCAAACTTCATTTTTTGAATGAAACACACATATTCATGTATTTGATTAGAGTGTTGAAAAGCCAGTTGTTTTTCTTGTCAAACTTGGTATATAAGATATTGAGATCTTTAAATTGGAGAACTACTAAGCAATAGATTGTTCACTGCAATCTTGGAATCTACTTCAACTTTCTTTATACCTTTTTTACACATTAGCATTCGTAATTGTAGAAATATCGTTTCATTTATTGTGCCGTCATAAACTTAATACAAAACAAGTCTTTTTGCACCAGGCTACACTTAACTTAAAAATCTACACCACGCCGTATGATTTATAAAATGCAGCTCTAGAGAAACAGACTACAATCTGGGCTTATCATGATAACCTACAGATCATCTGTTTGATTCCTACTCTTACATCTATCCTATGTCTTAGTATGGAAATATAAACAAGAAATATCATCATGTGAATTAGTAGATTTAATTTCGGAAGGACCTGGTTGTGGTCGATGGTTACAAAAGTTCTTTATGCCTGATAGGCGCTTCTAATAAAAATCGGTTAATTCGTTGGGTTGATCTTCACAGGAACAGAGAGATGCTTCTACCATAAACATACAAAGTCAGCAATATCAAAGCACAATGTCTTCTTTAGGGTTAAACCTTGAGAACTTTCTAATTCCACTGGCAGAGATCAAACGGGACACAAAAAACTTCAATTCGGAAACTCAGATTGGAAATGGTGGGTTTGGTAAGGTCTACAAAGGACAGCTCTCTGAACGCTGGCAAAACCGCATGGCTGCCATCAAACGCCTTGATCAGAAATATGGCCAAGGGGCAGAGCAGTTTCTTAATGAGCTTAAATTAATTTCCACATTCCATCATCAAAACATCATCGGCTTCATCGGTTACTGTGTTGAAGATAATGAGATTGTTATAGTTTTAGAGTATGCTATCAATGGAAGCCTTGATCACTATCTAGGACATGCCAATAAGAACCGTTTTTTAACATGGGCACAACGCCTGAAGATTTGCTTAGGGGCAGCATCAGGACTCACCTACCTTCACTCCGGTCTTGGGGATGACAGCAAAGTAATCCATGTGGACCCAAAAAGTTCAAACATATTGTTAGATGAGAATATGGAAGCCAAAGTTTGTGATTTTGGTTTGTCAGTAGTATGCCCCCGAAATCAGCCACATATCAAGGCACGTCCTGCAGGTACCCGCCATTACATTGATCCTGTTTACTTGAAAAGTGGCATCCCCGGGTTACACTCTGATGTGTACACATTTGGGGTGGTACTGTTTGAAATGTTGAGTGGGATCCGGGCTTGCGAAAAAAATATCAGCCTTGGAGATTTTGATCAGCGAGAACATCTGATAGATCTGGTGAAACACTACTATGATAATGGACTTGACGAGCTAATTGATCCCTGTATAAGAGATCATATTGTTATTGGTTCCTTTGATACGTTTAAAGGAATTGCATACCAGTGCATCAGCCTCGATTTAGCAGAACGCCCTACGATGGACACGATCATCAAGAGGATCAAGAAAGCATTGAATATTCAAGTAAGTCTTTTCACTCAATTTTTTTCAAGAATGAAAACTATCATGACGCAGTTCAATATATAATCTGCTGATACTTCAACTTTTTCCTTCATGTTTCTTGCATCACAAATAAATGTCCGTCATCAAGTTTGTTGTGGATATGGATATAATCTGTTGAAGAATTAACTCCTCTAATTGAACTTCAGTTCAAAAGTCAAACAAAAACCTAAGAATCCCGAATTGATCCCTAATGTTTATAAGATGTGGAAATGGATTTCAATGGCTTATATAATACATAATACTTCATCTGATGGTATCCGTTTATTTGTGCTTTGTTGATATTGATTTACGGTTACCAGTGGTAATATACAAGTTTGCATTGGCTGCAGGAGACAGGTCCTGCCCTTATTGAGTGTCTTATGAAAGACATCGGATTCAGTGAAGGCAAACCTGTTGCAGCATTTACCATATACAAATGCCTTCTCCATTGGAAATCTTTT
The DNA here is from genome assembly GCA_030169165.1 of Centaurea solstitialis. Taxonomy (NCBI): domain Eukaryota; kingdom Viridiplantae; phylum Streptophyta; class Magnoliopsida; order Asterales; family Asteraceae; genus Centaurea; species Centaurea solstitialis. The sequence goes on from CM058042.1 coordinate 88,444,892, forward strand.
GAAGCTGAGCAAACTACTATATTCGATCGACTTATCTATATGTTTGATTCAGCAATTGAGGTACTTTCTCAATAGAAAACACTAGTTATCTGATTTATTTCAATTGTAATGAAGGTTCACCTTGTTGCAGAAGGAAGATACTAATGATAATATGGCGTATTGGTTATCAAACGTATCGACTTTGTTATTCTTAATCCATGGAGGTGTAAAATTGAATGAGGCAAGTTCAGTGGTATTCATTTTTTTTCATCTTATATCGTTTTTTTGCTATTCAACTTATATATATATATAGGAGAGTTATTTTGTTAACCACTAAATTTGTGTTAACCGTGTTAACTCATAGTTGCATACGTAAATCAATGAAATTTTTTTTGTGGAGTTATTTAAGATGATGAAAATGTTTCATAAACTTCAATTTTTGATGAAATTGTTTCATATTTCGGTGTTTTTATTCCTATGAAACTTTTTCTTATTCATGTGAACTTTTTTCATTTCTATGTAAAAAACACCTTCATATGAAACAATATCATCAAAAAATTTAGTTTATAAAACATTTTTATCATATTAAACAACTCCACACAAAAAATTTCATTGATTTACGTGTGCAACTATGAGTTAACACGGTTAACACAAATTTAGTGGTTAACAAAATAACCTCCCCCTATATTTATATTCCATGATACCTTTTCTACTTTATTTAGGGATTTCATTCGTCCCCTTCTTCTGTTAGCGTTTCTGAGGCTGCAGCTGCAGTTGAGGTAGTACAAGCTGTTGGTAAACACACAGCTTTATCTTTCAAGCAGAAACTAACAGAATATGTAGAGTACATGTATGACATCATTCGTGACAACTTGTTAAAGGAGTTGGGATCGTTACTTACCTTATGTATTCAGGTAGTTGAACTTCGATTCATCCTCACTTATAATCACGTTGTATTAGTGGATTCCAATTCCTAGTTGTACATGATTTCTCATGTAATCTGTTACTGATTGTGAAAGTTCAGGCTCCAAGAACACCCAGGCGAGTGCCAAAACCTGAATCCAATCACTGGCAAGGAATTGTTGATTGTCTTGACGCTCTTCTCAACACATTGAGAAAAAACTTTGTATGTACATCATACATACCTCCTGTTTGTTCTATATATTTTAGAATATTTATAGCTGTTGCATTTTATTTGGCAAAGTGGACATTTCATTGATTGACAAGCGATGATACTATTTATTCCAAGTATCGTTGGAATTATACAAACATTGCCTAAACTTCTAATATTGCAATTGTTCAGAAGATATGTTAAGTCAAAATTTCTCATATAGTTGCATTTCAGGTGCCTCCGATAATTGTTGGAAAGATATTTACTCAACTCTTTTCATATATCAACATCCAGATCTTTCACAGGTATTGGTTTTATTACTCTACTTTCTTTTTCTTTCCATCAATTTCTTCTTGGTTTTCTATATTAAACTATTCTTTTGCAATTATCTTGACTGTACAGTATTCTTTTGTACCGGGAGTGTTGTACCTTCAGCAATGGGAAAGTATGTGGAAGCCAGTTTAGAAGCTTTGCAGCAATGGTGTTGGCAAACAAAGAAAAGGTAATTAATGCTTTAATCTGACCTTTTTGGTAGTTGATTTGCTCCTCAAAGCTTTTCTAATATAGTAATATTGCAGTATGTAAGCTCGCTATGGAAAAACTTATGAATCTTAGACAGGCTGTTACGTTGTTGGTATGTATCTTTCAACTAAGTTTTATTTCAGAGGTTCTTGTCTTGTTTGCAGGCTTCTCTCCAAATAACCAAAAAGTGTTTTTTATTGTTTGATTTCAAAGTTACATTTTTTTGTTCAATTGGGATCATTGCTATATGTGGGTTACAGTCTAGCAATCAAATTTCAACCTTATTTGACATATTTATGACCCTCAGGTAATATTGAATGAAAAATATGCCAATAAATCCTTTGTTGAAATCTCTGAAGATATTTGCCCGTAAGTATCTTTCTCTCTCTAGAATACACATGAATGTGATCTAAGTTACAAGCTTAGTAATATAACACAAAGGAAAAAGCAGAGGTGACGTACTCCAGGTCCAAGTGTATAAAAAACATTGGGCCAAATAACATATCAAATATAATCATGTCACAGATAGTTTACTGATGTACATTAGGCAGAATGATATGGAATTGCATCTGAAATTCATAGATTTAATGGAAGAATCAAAATATTAACGACTGAGGGTTTGGTTGGTTGGTTTTCCATCAAGTCCTGTATGGATAAAAACTGACTGTATGGATTTATCTGTCGTATAGATTAGATATCTTGCTGTTTGTTTGTTTGTTGTGCTGATAAACAGTCTGAAATTTTCAAAAATGACTGTTTTACCTCATAATAAACACATTGTAAAAATAGTGAACACATCAAATCAAATCTCAAGCAATAAAGAAGATGAATAGTACCTTTGGTTATACAAAGTTGTAAAAATCAGACGAAACCTAAGCAGAAAAAATCATAACCAGTCGATGAGATGCACAAAATTGAGCATCAAACCAATTTAAGTCTAGAAAAAATCATAACCGATTAAGTAGCTATTTTCAATTAAGCCACTACCAAACATCCGTGTTGAGCTGAGCAAAAAAGCTCAAGACCCTATTAAGCCAATTAAGTGGCTACCAAACAGGCCTGAGAGGCCGGGCTTTCTAAAGGCTCAGTACCTCTACTGGTCCTCTACTCTTATTTATACTGACCTCTGCATATCTACTTGCTGTATTCCTCCATAGCAGTAACTACTTGTATGGTTGTGCCACTACTTGTATATATAGGTATAAGTATAACACTGCTTATCTGAATCTATATCCAGTGTTTAAGCCTCCAGCAGCTGTATAGAATTTGCAGTCTTTATCGGGATGACAACAATGACATTCCAACTGTAACCCAACATGTAAGTGCTAGATGCATGCATGAATTTCATCTTTTACTAGAACCAACTATTTAGGTAATTAATATGCATGGTATATATATATAATCTCTTGCCTTTATGTTATCTTAAACCAGGTTATTTCATCCATAGAGACAAGAAAGAAGGACTTCAAGAATGAAGAAATCAATTCCTTTATATTAGAAGATTATTCCAGGTATAATTAATCAATGCTAGATTTTTTGTTTAATATGAATGCCACGTCATATGAGTAAAAACTTCAGAAATCCTTTGGCATTTTAGTATCATATCTGGAAGAAGAAAAAAAAAGTCAAAAACCACAATTCTTATGTTTTGAATGCAATTTAGGTTTAGTTTGTATTCTTTAGCAACTTTCGATCTGTCTGTGATTGTGAATATAACTTGTTAGAAACTTCTTTTGTTGCACAACGAATTAACAATCTGTGTTTGCGAATGCAGTGAATCTTTCTCTGTTGATGACCTCTTTACTTCCCCTCCAGTAGTAAAAGATTTTGCAGGCGTGAAACCTCCCGCAGAACTTGCCAAGTATTCAGCCTTACGTTTTTTGTTTGATTAATGAGAGCTGGACTTCAACATATTCTTATGTTTTGCCAAGTAATATCCTTATGAAATCTATATGCATTTGGAATATATGTGAGTAGTAGCTATGTATGTTTAGAAGAGGCAAGTATGTCATCTTTGTCTCTTATGATGCCCTTTAAAGATGATGGTGTTTCTCGTTTAACTTTTTTAAGCGTTGTCACATTCGATGGATTGCTTAAAGGGTTTTGTAAATATTTTTTTAATCATTTTGTATAAATTAAATAAATGATAAATACCATAAAATGACTATAGTTACAGGGACGGGGTTTTGCAGCCATCAACCATAAAAAAGAGAGAATTTGTTTAACAGGCAAATAAACACCATCCTTAGGATTACTACCTAAACTTATGAGTTCACTACTCTTAAAACTACTGGAGATCATCTTAGTTGTATCATAAGGCCTAATGATAGAGATTAGTCATGATACTTATTATAAAAAAAGGTGTGGACTTTATAAATTATACGACAAATGACAGCTGCGAGTAGGACTATTTCAAAGAATTTTTTATATATTTTTTATATTTTTATATATCAAGTGGACAACAATGATTAGGAGTTGGATATTTCAATTCTACTCTCTTCCATCCACACAACCTCAAGAACTCTACCCACTTCTGCTTTTGCTTCTTCTCCACAAAAAATCCTCATCTCTTCTGTTTCCATTTCTGTTCATTCGATCAATGGCTGAAGCAATTGTAGGTGCAATTCTGACTGTGCTGTTTGAGAAGCTGGCATCTGCTGATTTCATGAAGATGGCTCGATCTGAAGGACTCGATGTTCAACTCAACAAATGGAAGAAAACCTTTTCTGCTATTCAACTTGTGCTTGCTGATGCAGGACAAAAGCAGATAACCAACACATCTGTTGAATCCTGGCTTCACGATCTCCAGGATTTGGCTTACGACATAGACGATGTGTTGGATGATTTGGCCACCGAAGCTATGCGACGCAACTTCAATTATCAACAATCTCATGCCAGCTCCAGCACCACCACCGGTAAGGGTAAGGCCTTACTCAAGTTCATCCCGACTTGTTGCACTAATTCATCTCCCCGTAATATTATGTATGGTCGTAAAATGAGTGCAAAGCTGGATGCGATTACGACCAAATTGAATAATGTTGTTGAGCACAAGAATACTCTAGGTTTGCAAGTGAATGTGAATGTTGAAAGGTCAAACAGAACATATAAAAGGCCGCAGGAAACTTCACTAGTTGATGAGTCCAAAGTTATGGGTAGGGAAGAGGATAAAGAGGCATTGCTCGAAATGTTGTTAGGGAACGAAGCATGTAATCAAAATGTGAGCATCGTGTCCATAGTTGGTCTTGGTGGGATTGGCAAAACCACTCTTGCCAAAGTTTTGTACAATGATGAGAAAGTGAAGGCTCACTTTGAGTTGAGGGCATGGGTTTGTGTTTCCGAAGAGTTTGATGTATTTAATATTAGCAAGGTTATTTTTCAAACTATAGCCGGGACGAATCCGGATTTTGCTGATCTAAATTTGCTTCATGAATCTCTTAAAGAAAAACTTTCAAACAAAAGGTTCCTAGTTGTTCTAGACGATGTCTGGAATGAAAACTACTTGGAGTTGGATCAACTCCAAAGCCCTTTTGTTGCAGGGGCACCTGGAAGTAAGATTATTGTGACAACCCGGAAGACCAAGGTTGCATCTGTTATGAACTCTTCTCAATTTCATGATCTCGATGTTTTGTCACAAGAAAATGCGTTGTCTTTATTTGCTCAAAGTGCACTAAAAGAACAAAACTTTGACAACCATCCATCACTTAAATTGTATGGTGAAGGCATTGTGAAGAAATGTGGCAGGTTGCCTTTGGCTTTGATAACACTTGGAAGGGTGTTGAGGATGAAAACAGAGGATGCTGAATGGAAGAGAGTATTAGATAGTGAGATATGGAATTCACAGGGTGGAAGTGAGATTCTTCCGGCTCTAAGGTTAAGCTACTACGACCTCCCTCCACATTTGAAGCAATTGTTTGCATATTGCTCCTTATTTCCCAAGGACTATTTTTTTGACAAAAACAAAATCGTCTTATTGTGGATGGCACAAGGGTTTTTGAACCAAACAAACAGCAATGAGTCAAAGGAGAGTTTGGGTAGCCAGTATTTCGAAGAACTAGAGTCAAGGTCCTTTTTTCAGGCATCTACCTTCTATGGTCAACCAGGATACATAATGCATGACATGATTAATGACTTGGCCTCAAGTGTTGTAGGAGGGTTTTTCTTTAGGTTGGATGATGAGAAGGACAATAATACTGAGAAGGAATCTTTCTGCAGGTTGCGTCATGTTTCATTTATAGGTGAAAAATATGAAACGTATAGAAAGTTCAAGGAATTACGAGGAGCCATTGGCTTGTCGAACTTTCTTACCGCTTTCACTTAGATCATGGTTAGGTTTCCGCTTATCGAACAATGTTCTTGCCGAATTACTTCCCCAACTACAGTTCGTAAGGGTGCTAAGTCTAAGTAATCATCTAATCACCAAGGTACCAGAATCCATTGGTAGTCTCAAGCATGTTCGATACCTCAATTTTTCTGGGACCAACATTGAACAGTTACCGGAACAAGTCGGTGACCTCTACAATCTACAAAGCTTGCTACTTTTTGGTTGTCGTGAGTTATCTAGCTTGCCTGTCAATATTGTGAAGTTGAAAAATTTGCGACATCTGGACATCAACCATACTCCAAGATTGAAGAAGATGCCCTTGGGGATTGGTGGGTTGATGAATCTACAAACTCTACCTAAGGTAATTATTGAAGGAGGTAATGGGTTTAAAATATCCGAGTTGAAGGAACTCTCTTATCTTAAAGGTGGGCTTTCCATTTCAGGGTTGGAGAAAGTGATCGCTCCAACTGAAGCGAATGATGCCAATTTAATTCAAAAGGAGGGTGTTGAAGATTTGGTGATGAAATGGAGTGATGAGTTTGATGATTCTCGAAATCATACGATAGAATGTAAAGTACTTGAAGGGCTAAGGCCTCCTCCGAAGTTGAGAGAGCTGAATATTTCATTCTATGGGGGAACCATATTTCCCTGTTGGGTAGGGGAACCTTCATTTGATCAGTTAACAAAGCTTACATTACATGGTTGTATTAGGTGTACATGTTTACCCGCACTTGGACATCTACAGTCACTTGAGAAGTTGTATGTGGACGGCATGAATGGGGTGAAGACTTTGGGTATTGAGTTATTTGGATCTACTGATGGTATTGCATTTCCATCACTTAAATTTTTGATATTCAGTAATATGCCAGGTTGGGAGAGATGGTCAACTAGACTTGGTGACAACAAGAATGGAACTTTTAGATCATTTCCTTGTCTTCGTAAGATTTCGATGATAAAGTGTCCAAAACTAGTTGAACTATCAATTGACTTAATAACATCACTTCTGGTTTTACATTTAGAAGGATGTTCTGAAGAGGTGTTTAAAAGCATGGTTGGTGCGTCTTCCTCTATTCATGAGTTGACATTGAAGGGTATTAGTTGTGGCAGTCTGGAGCGTTACAATTGTCCAAATACTGTTGAGTATTTGTATATCTCGTTTTATGATTCATTAACATCCTTGACCTCCTCATCAACGCACGAGCTCCCATCCTCTCTAAAGGGTCTTACGGTTAGTAATTGTGATAACTTAGAATCCATTTTAGAGAACGGTTTTGGTATTCTTTCCCTGGAATATCTCCATATTAGTAATTGTAAGAACTTGATGTTATTTCCGCATGATCATTTGGAAAGTCTGACATCTTTGGAAGACTTGACGATACTTAATTGTCCAAGTATGGACTACTCCTTTCCTTGTGGGTTGTGGCCACCAAATTTGAGAAGGCTAACAATAGGATGCTTAAATACGCCCATGTCAGAGTGGGGGATGCAGAATTACCCAACATCACTTATTTCTCTATATTTATTTGGGAAAAATTCAGGAGTAGTTTCATTTGTTGGAAATGCAAAAGATGTTACTTCATCATCCTTTCTTCTTCCACCATCTCTAACAACTCTAATTATCGAAAAGTTTATGGATGTGGAATCAGTTTCAGAGGTCTTACAACACCTCCCTTGCCTTAAACAACTTGATATCTGGTCATGCTTGAAGCTTAAAGATCTACCGGAGATAGATGCTACCGACCCATCATCTTTGAAAATTACAGTGCACCAATAGAAAGGGCGAGTTCTAGGTAGCTGTCTCCCAAATCCTTCACGTTGATGTTAATTGATCATGGTATGCTATCTCTGTCTCTTACTTTGTCATGCTTTCAGAAGAAAAGGTGTAAAGTTGTTGTTTTTGGTTAATATTTTTGGTGATGAAAGTATTTTATAGATTTAAATAGGTTAGTTAAGCTTTGGTTTTTAACTTTTAATGGATATTTTGGATATAAGTAAATATGAAATAGTTTTTGTTGGAATTTATAATGAAAGTGGCAATGTTGACAACTTTATCTTGTCCCACATAGGAAGAGAAGCTAATGGTGATAATTAGCCAGATAAAAGAAGAGATAAAGCTGAAAAATTTAGCTAGATAATAACCCATAGTTTTATCAGATAATCAATCGTCCAACTCGTTTTCTTGGAGATTAAGTTTAAAGAGGGGTTATCTGATTTTCCTTGGAAAAGGCTTATTTGACTATTTCTTCGAGATTAAGCTTATTTCTTGGAGAGTAAGTTTAAAGAAGGGTTATTCTTTTTTTAAGCTAAAAATATTGGCTTCCTCTTTAGTTCTAATCATCCAAAAACAAAAGCATTCTCTAGCTCTCTCTCTATGCGTTTTATTTTCTGCCATCATATTTCGGTTCGCGGTTTCATCGTTGTTGAATACCGCTCAGGTGACTACATTAAATCCTGGGTCGTTACGTTACGAGGCTTACATCGAATAGGTGACGTGAACACCTTTAAGGATAGGAGTACTTCCGTGCGGTTCTTATTTCGACATTACGAGTAATTTTAGGTTGATTTTAATTTTTAGTCTCGTCTTAAATAGTCCAATAACGGGACACTCTCCTACGTACCTTTCTTACACTGGTTTGATCGCGAAGGATCTATCAGTTTTAGCCGAAACTTGGTAATTCTTAATAATTTTACATAGAGTATTTATTCGTTACAAACTAATTAATTTGATTGTTTAAATCTGAATTTTCTCAACAGTTTTATGGGAATTTCTATGATATATCTATATATAGATAAGGGGTTTTTATGTATGTATGTTTGGTGCAGAGTTGTTAGATGGATGCAAGGAATGGATGGGTGTGGAAGCTGATGGATTGTGACACTTAATAGCAAGCAACAGGTAGCCTCCCTCTTGCTGTTGAGTCAGTCATCCTCAACAGATGAGAGTAGCATATATAAATTATAACATCTATCTATCTATCTCTCTTTTTCTTTCTGTATGTAACACCAATTAAGTCCAGAATCAGATTCAGCAGCTGGGATTTAATTTTTAGTTGTCTAGCATGCATTTGAATATTTGTTTTAACATGGTTTCAATCTTATTAATCATTTTAAGTTTTTGCATCATACATGTTTGAATCTGATTAACCATTTTAAGATGGTTTGAAAAAGTCAAATATGTTAAAAAGGAAAAAATTATAATTAAGAAATTCATGGGGTATGTTTATGGTTGGCATCAATCTCCCAATTTACAATGGTCAATCAACGATTCTGCTTTCTTTTTCTTCTCCATGACAGCCTTGTTTTTCCTTTTTTATCTTTGTTGTAATGCCTTTAAATAAAGGCTTTTTTGTAAATCAAGAAAATCAATACAAATACATAGCCCTCTGATTATCAATTCCAACATGGTATCAGAGCAGTGTTGAATGGTTCTGGGATCAAACAACACCTTTTGCTCATCATCTACCTTTTTTCCCATACATTCTTCCACAAATTCTGCAAATTAGCTACCATGCTCGGTGACGATAACTCAGCCCACAAAACCAACATCAGCAATGAAGAGTTATCTGTCCAAATCACCAATCTCCTAAAAAATGGTCTAATTTCCCAACCCCAAAACCCAAAACAGAGTCTGTCTGATAGTCTCAAGATCAGTCTCAATCTCAATAGTCAAAATTATGCCTTATGGGCTCGGATGATCAAAGTGGCAATAGGAGGAAAGTCAAAAGTCTTGCTAAGCCATTTATCCACAAATCCTCGAGAAACAACAGATGAGAAGTATGAGCAATGGGAGCAAGACGACCTGGTTGTCTTCTCGTGGCTTATACAAAACATAGAACCTACCCTTGCTAGCAATCTGACCGAGTTTCCCACTGCAAAATCGTTGCAAAATCGTTGTGGGATGCCCTGGTTATCACCTATAGCAGTGGTAAGGACAAACTTCAAACATTTGACCTACATGTCAAGGCAAATGAAATCAAGCAAAATGGCATGTCTCTCGAAGATCTGTGGATCGTGATGCAGGGAATCTGGGGAGAGATAGAAAGAAGAGACCCAAATCCCATGAAATGTGCAATTGACATCACTGCTTACAACAAAATTAGAGCCGAACAGAAATCGTTCCAGTTTCTAAATGCCCTTGATCGCAAATACGATCCCATCAAAAGAGAAATCTTGCGATGGGATCCATTGCCCTCAGCCGAAGGAGCCTACGCTGCCGTAAGAAAGGAAACCGCTCACCAACATATTATCGAAGCAGCCGCCGGAGACACACCTTCACAACATGGCGTGGCAACCGGACTTGTAGTCACCAGGTCAAGTGAAACTGAAGGTTCGGGACTCATCGCAAAAAACCAACGTCGGTCAGACCATGGACAACCGGCGGGGTCATCTCGAGTGGATAAGTCGCGATTGAAGTGCGGGCATTGTGGTATGATGAAACACACAAAGGAACAATGCTTCAAACTCGTGGGATACTCGGAATGGTGGGCCGATGGCCACAAGAAGGGTAAAGATGGCAAGATGGCGGCTGCCGTGGGTACCTCGGAAATCACCAACCGCAGCGGAGACCACCAAAGAATTGCCGAAAAAGAAAATGGATTTGGTTTTTTAGCGGCGGTGAATAAAGAAACAATGGGAAACGAATCAGGTATAGGGTTTGAGAGTCTGCTCCCAAACCCTTCCATCTCTAGTACTTCTATTTTAAATCCAAAGTTTTTAGCCCTCAAATTCTTGATTTATTAAACAACCCCCAAATTTCTAATGTATCAAAAGGAGAATCTCAAAATCCTGTTACCATTGGGGAGGTTAACATGGCAGCAAACTATGAAAAAAATGATTCATGGATATTTGATTGTGGTGCTACTGACACCATGGCATTTGAACTTTCTGATATGTGTTCAATGTCAAAACCTCGAAAATCTCAAATTAAAACCGCTAATGGGGGAATAGTTCAAGTGAAAGGAGGAGGGACTATTGAAATTTCACCAAGCTTGAAATTATCAAATTGTCTTTATGTTCCATCCTTATCACATAAATTGTTATCAATCAGCCATGTTACAGAAGAACTAAACTGCACGGTTCTAATGAATCCTACCTTTTGTATCTTACAGGACATCAGGACGGGAATGATTATTAGACGTGGCACTGAACGCCAAGGATTATACTACGTGGATGAAGTGACTCGAGAGGGTACTGTGATGTTGGCTCACGGGTCTACAAATAGGGAAGCCTGGTTATGGCATAGAAGGTTGGGACACCCGTCCACTAGTTATTTACATCTTGTATTTCCTAAACTATTTCCTTCAAATAAAGTTTTAAGTTGTGAAACTTGTGTTTTGGCCAAGAGTCATAAGCATTCTTTCAAATCAAATAATACTAAGGTGGATCATCCTTTTTCGTTAATTCATTCGGATGTGTGGGGGCCAGCAAAAATCATTGGCGGACAAAATTTTCGGTATTTCTTGTTTTTTGTTGATGATTGCACACGTATGACGTGGACTTATTTCTTGACAAATAAGTCTGAAGTATTTGACAAATTCTCTATGTTTTATACCATGATTAAAACCCAATTCAAAAGAGACATACAAACTTTTCGATCTGATAACGGTGGGGAATTTGTTAACACTTCCATGAATGAGTTTTGTCAAAAAAGGGGGATAATTCATCAAACCCCATGTTCTCATACCCCCCCAAGCAAAACGGTGTTGCCAAACGGAAAAACCGTATCCTTTTAGAAATGACTCGTACCTTCCTAATCGAGTCCAACGTCCCGATAGTTTTTTGGCCTGAAGCCGTTGCCACGACAACCTATCTAATAAATCGGCTTCCAACCAAAGCTCTTGATCTCAAAACCCCCCTTCAAACTTTGTCTGAATTCACTAAACTGCCTCCTATCCTTACTCTCCAACCTCGTGTCTTTGGTTGTTCTGTTTTTGTCCACATACCTAAAACAGAACACACCAAACTTGATCCATGTGCTGAAAAATGTGTCTTCGTGGGTTATGGAGTGAACCAAAAAGGATACCGGTGTTATAGTCCAAAAAGACGTCACGTGTTCACTACCATGAACTGCGATTTTCTTGAAATAGAATACTTCTACAACACCCAACACATTTGGTCAGGGGGAGAGCGAGAACAATGACACTTTGAGTTGGTTGGAATGGATGCCATCATCAGAAGAAGTTAATCACAGTACTCAAACCGAGTCACCACCACAAGCCGCGGCGCCAACAATCAGTGTTACTAACACTGAACATGATCTTCCCAACCTGATGCCTGAGGTAAGTAACTCTCAAACCCACGAGAATGTTGATGGCCACAAGAATGTTGATGGTATTGACTTCCCTTCTTCTTCTTCTTCTTCTTCATTTAACTCTCAAACCTATGAGAATGTTGACACTTCTGATTCATTTAGCCGTAATAACCATGAGATGGAGCAGGATGTCTCTTTACAGGGTGAACGAGAAAATCAAATACAGGTCGACTCAACCGAAAGATATGTTCTCCCTCCGAGGGCCAACAAAGGAGTTTCGCCAAAAAGATATTTTCCTGAAAAGAAGCCTCAGAGTTCAAGATATCCTATGGCAAATATAGCTACAAGAAATTTATCAAAAGAAGCCCAGACATTTGCTGTGTCGTTATATTCTGAAGAAATCCCAACTACTGTCGAGCAAGCTTTAGAATCAGAGAACTGGAAAAAAGCAATACAAATAGAGATGGATGCACTAAACAAAAACGATACGTGGGAGAAATGTACCCTTCCATTTGAAAAAAAAACCGGTGGGATGTCGTTGGGTTTTCACTATAAAACACAAACCGGATGGAACCGTTGAAAGATACAAAGCCCGGTTAGTAGCTAAAGGGTACACTCAGACGTATGGGATTGATTACTCCGAGACTTTTTCTCCAGTGGCCAAAATTGACACGATTAGGGTTCTGTTCTCAATTGCTGCAAATGAAGGATGGCCACTTCATCAGTTTGACGTAAAAACGCTTTTCTACATGGCAAGCTTAAAGAAGAAGTCTATATGGAAGCACCTCCTGGATTCATCGGAAACTTTAAACCTGGGGAAGTTTGCCGTCTGAAAAAATCACTCTATGGATTGAAACAATCCCCCCGAGCTTGGTTTGGCAGGTTCACTTTAGCTATGAAGAGATATGGGTTTAGACAGAGTAATTCAGATCATACTTTGTTTCTTAAACGACGAGAAAAACTCATAACCTGCTTAATTATCTATGTTGATGATATGATAATTACAGAGAACGATGAAGAAGAAATGACAAAGATAAAGACAAACTTGTTCACGGAATTCGAAATGAAAGACTTGGGTAGACTTAAATACTTTCTCGGGATAGAAGTACTACAGTCAAAACAAGGGATTTTCATTTGCCGGAAAAATATGTCCTTGACTTGTTGACAGAAACAGGGATGATCGATTGCAAACCCATGGATACTCCTATGGTTGCAAATAAAAAACTTCATATGGAAGAAGGAGCGGAGTTGGCAGACAAAGGGACATACCAACGGATTGTGGGAAAATTGATTTATCTCTCACATACACGGCCAGATATAGCCTACGCTGTAGGGGTGGTAAGCCAATTCATGCATCAACCTCAAGTCACCCATATGGCAGCCGTATGGAGAATTATTAGATATCTCAAGGGAACATCTGGTCATGGAGTTCTATTCAAATCAAATGGGCATTTAAAAACTCAAGTATATACAGATGCTGACTCGGCAGAAGATAAAGGAAATCGAAGATCGACATCCGGTTATTTCACTCTAGTCGGTGGGAATCTTGTCACATGGAGAAGCAAAAAACAAAAGGTGGTAGCTCTTTCAAGCGCTGAAGCTGAATTCAGAGGGATAGCACGAGGGTTAGCAGAAGTTTTATGGATTCGGAAATTGTTAAAAGAGGTTGGTTTTTCCGTTAAAGAAACTAGCAAAATCATGTGCGATAATGAAGAAGCCATCCAAATATCAGAAAACCCAGTCCAACATGATCGAACAAAACATGTAGAAGTGGACAGACACTTCATTAAAGAAAAAATGGAAGCAAAGATCATTGAACTACCATTTGTTCGATCAGAAGACCAGTTGGCCGACATTCTGACAAAAGCTGTTAATGGGAGAATTTTCAACAATTGTTTGGTCAAGTTGAATTTTGGAGATCCCACCATTCAACTTGAGGGGGAGTGTTAAAAAGGAAAAAATTATAATTGAGAAATTCATGGGGTATGTTTATGGTTGGCATCAATCTCCCAATTTACAATGGTCAATCAACGATTCTGCTTTCTTTTTCTTCTCCATGACAGCCTTGTTTTTCCTTTTTTATCTTTGTTGTAATGCCTTTAAATAAAGGCTTTTTTTGTAAATCAAGAAAATCAATAAAAATACATAGCCCTCTAATTATCAATTCCAACAAAATAGTCCGAAGCCGAATTCTGTCATGGAAGAGGATACTTTCACAGATTCCATGGCAGACCTGTGATACGCGTGAGCCACAATCACAGTGTTCCAAGAAACTGCATCTATTCAAATAATTGTATCAGAAACCAAATTAGCATGGTTCATAAAATCTGCATTTGGAGTACATGGATATCAATGAACTTAAGGATATGGGATCATTAGCGTATAGTAAGCATATTTGATTACAGGCAAGTGCATTGCTTTTTCCGCCAACAGTGAAAAAGTAAATTTTTATCAATAAAACAGTATCTACTTTTTTTTCCCTCGAATACATGAACTTTAAAACACATGCAGGTTGGGAATTACGATCGGCCTGCTTGGCCTAGTCCAATGAGCAAATTTAAAAAATCGGCATTTTTATCTGTTTTTATGTTGGAATCTAGCAATAATTTGGACTCGATTCTATTAAACGTTTAAAAACTAGTCATTATTACAACACTACCGACCTCCTTTGGTCCTTGATCATTTGTTTCCCAGCTAAGACTCAAAAAATAGGGACCATTTTAAGGCCTTGGCGCCTAACCTTTGTGGGTCCGGTCCTCGAGCCAACCTCGGGTAAGATTAACATATCTTTTATACATCTTTACATATAAGTCAACAACACAATGTGTTCCTTAAAATGGTAAACAAACTTGTAAGTGCAATAACAATGGATCAAATCAATCAATTCTCATTTCATCATGTAAATCTTACAGTATAAACTTTCTCTCTCTAGAATCTCTCTCTAAAGCACACACACATGAATATTACAAATTAGCTCCTTTTTTAATTACTCACTAACTCCTTCTATTTATACCTAAGACTAATTAGTCAAAACTAATTACAAGACTTTGACACCTCTAACTAAACCTTTGACTTTGACATTGAAGCTTCCTTCCTTGACTTTGACTTTTCCATTCAATGCTTTTACTTTGACTTTGATGCTTGACTTTCTTCTTTGACCTCCATACTTTGACTTTGTTTGACTTGAATATTATTTCCTCATCTTGAGATCTCGGATACAATAATATTTGCACTAACAATCTCCCCCTTTGTATTCGAGATCACTCTTCAAAATGAATTTCAGCTTTAACGATCTTCTGTCTTCAAGTCAAACAAACTTTGTCGGTTACATATGTCAAACAACTAACAATCTCCCCATTTATACAAGCATCATCTTCAGAACAAAGTCTTCAATCTTGAAAAACTTCAGGAAAAGACAAATCATTCTTCATTATCCTTCACAACTTGATATCAATCTTTAAATTCAAAGGCTTTGCAACCTTAGATTCAAAAGATTTAAATTCAGAATTCTCTTTAGCTCCCCCTTAACCCTTGCTTTCTCCTCCATTACTGATATGTCACACTTGCTTCACAACTTATTTCTTCACAAACCAAGTCAGCATTTACTTTCAACTGATTACATCTACAAATTGCATCACTATCAACATCATCAGAATTTACCTCACATTCAACATCAATGTTAGTTGCTTCATCAACTCTTGACGGAGTCATCTTTTCTTCATGAAATATCGCATCACAATCAACATTAATACTTGCATCAACTGTTTACATCTTCAAATCTCGATACTTTCCTCAATTCTTTCAGAATATCATCTCTTGTATTGGAAACAGCATCATTAGTAATTTCTACACAACCAACACCTTGAAATCTTCAGTCAACCATACTTGATGACTTGAATTCTTCAACTCAACGATTATCTTGAAAATATTCAACTGAATCTGTAACTCTTCAACATACATCATCTTGAAGTCTTGCACGTAGATCCCATATCTTCATGCATATGTCTTTGATATAACTTCTCCCCCTCATGATGGTTAGGAGAGTCCTGAACATCATGAACAATCAAAGACATCATCATCAAATTAGCTTATTCACAGGAACTACTACCCCTCAAATTTATGTGTACCAATCAAAGAACCATATGTCCCCCTCAATCAAATATCTCATCCATATCAGAGTGCTCCCTCTCAAATCCAGCTCAAGTTGCTCCCCCTCAAATAATGGGTAATCGACTAAC
This sequence comes from Centaurea solstitialis, assembly GCA_030169165.1. Taxonomy (NCBI): domain Eukaryota; kingdom Viridiplantae; phylum Streptophyta; class Magnoliopsida; order Asterales; family Asteraceae; genus Centaurea; species Centaurea solstitialis. Next base: position 88,461,313 of record CM058042.1, read on the forward strand.
ATAGAAGCACATTTAGCAACTATTAACACAACAACTCAGAGAATTGTGTGGCCTATTTTCAGTGTTGGCAAAGGGGTAGCACTGATAGGACTTCCAGTCATCACTGAATCAAAGTTTGAAAACTAAGTTCTCAGACTGTTCCGGCAATATCACACAGATATGCATTTGGAATCACAAAGACTCGTGCAAGTGTCAAAGAAATATCATCATATCAATTAGGCTCAAATATTGATTCAACCTAGGATGCAGATTGAAAATCAATAGACTCTTGTGCATAGAATATGAAGTTCGAAGACCGGAGAGGATGTCTTCCTTGTTTCAATACCTAAATCTTCCGAGTGAAGATTAGATAGAAGATGTGCTAAGTCTCCGTGGGAATTGAAACAAACATCTTTTGAGAGATATTTGAGTAGCTTGGTGGGGTGACACGAGTTATCGACACTGGGTCCATGTCTTGTTTCAATATTCATTTCCAAAGAATGAGAATGAATAGATTATGTGGTTACCCGGATAACTGTATCGGTTTGGGAAGGATCTTCTTTTATTCTCTTTGATCCTGTCTCACACTCACCATTTTCTTTTAACTCCCCCTACACTCAAGCTCTCGGCATTTTACCTCATGCACACCCTCACAAACTAGGTCTAACCTAGGGATGTGTTTCTTGGGTAGATCCTCCGGCTCTGGATTGATCATAGAAACTTCTATATCCTATCACACATAAGTTGATATCATGAAATGATATTCTTTGAAACATTGAGTATATTCACACCAGAACGTGATATGATGGTGATCCAAATGCAATTCAAGATGTATGTGGGGAACATACGAAGAAGTAAAATGAGGAACATATGTTGATGAGATCATATGTTGAAGAGAAACATTCAATAGCTCAAACAACTAATAATGAGATATCAAAACTGTTGATGTGAATTCCAATGAACAAAATTCAAGCACAACTTAGAATGACTCAGTAAGCACAGTGTATTCAAGAAATGAATCAATGATTAGAAAGTTTAATTGTGAAGAACAATTCACAATTAATAATCAGAATAAGAATTGAATCATTGAAATGAAATAACATGCATGGAAATCAAATTGGAATTCAAGCGAGTGTATTTCCACCGAATAATTTCAACGAATATATGAGATGTGGAAATAACTATGTTAAGAAAATTATAACGCGTGGAAATTCGTGAAACGATGTAAAATCGGAAAGAAACTAACACAACTAAGTTCCTTATGATGAATCCCACGGTTAACACAGTTAAGCGCAAGTTCTAAGCTAAGGGTTTAGAGGGATACTTACATTGAAGCGCATAAATGAAATACGGGTCCTAAACTGAATGTTTAGAAGCCACCAAACATTGAAGACCGGGTCCAGGGCCGTCCCTGAGGGAGGGCGGGCCGGGCGGTCGCCCAGGGCCCAACGGCAAAAGGGGGCCCAATTTTTTTTAAGTATATACTATATATAGTAGCAATATACAAAAATTGTAAAAAGACAAATATATATATATATATATATATAATAGGGCCAAAAAAGATTTGAGCATTATATTAAGAGTACAAACATGTATTAATTAATTATGTTGGACAATAAAATTTGTAGAAAGTTAAACTAGTCTTTCCATTATAGTATTGTTTGTTGTTTCTGAGTTTTATTATCTCATATTAATATATAAAAACCTTTTTTTTTCTTAGAAACCTTAATATAAGTCTATTATTCATCTTCCACATACTCTTTTACATATTTCATCTGCATGAATTTAATTTTGTGTTAAAATATAATAGATTTATTGTAACTAAGACGACTTAAGTTATATCTATATTTAGGATTTCAAAACTACTTCACCTTTCCTTACATTATTGACTTCTTATTACCTAATATTGTGTTCTAAGATCCATGGTTGTTAAAAAAGTTTGTTTCAACTCAAAAAGTTTCAAATATTAATGAAAAACATTATATTAAGGGTTTTTAAATAAGATTGATGGCTGTTAAAAAGATTTATTGGTCTTGTGTTAGGAATACTAGAAAAATGATAATTGTTATTCAATCCGGTGCTTCCGCCACAAGATCCATCTTTGACAACTCTTTACCTAGGTTAGAAGATATGTTCGATCTTGTTGTCGATAAGTCGTTGAACTAAATAATTCTTAGATGAAATGAGTGTCATAAGAACATCATAGAGTGGAGAACCTTTCCTTGTAATTGTCTCGATAAGGTGTAACCGTGTTCTTTTTCCGTTAACCTCTTGCTAGCTTTTAATGAATTGCCGTTTAAAAAAAAGGATACCGGGAAAAACGGTTTCATATGAATTATTACTATTTTTTAAATTCAATGTTATTTTTATGATATAAACAATATATTGAAAATTATTCGTAGTTATTGGGGGGCCCATTTTTGCATCTCGCCCAGGGCCCAAAAAATGGCCGGAACGGGCCTGACCGGGTCCTGAACTGAGTTATTCAGGAGCCACTCACCTGCAAAATCAAGATAAAAAAGATTTTGGTATCCACTTGAATGTGGATCCTCGGATGTTAGATGCATTTGATTTATAAGAAGAAATCTTGTAAATCCCAAATCTGTCATCGATATAATCGTCACATACAAAATCATTTCTTGGAGAGTAAGAACCATATGATGTTCGTTTGGAAAGACTAAGAAGTTTATTTCTAGAATAAACTAACCGAGATTTACCAAAAGATGTATCATGAAAAAATTTGTTCGTTTGAACTGTCGATTCCGAAGCAAAAGATTTTGTAAGATTTACCTTTGCATTAGATCCCTTGACTTGCCAAACAAACTTACCATTTGAAAAACGATGATTACCGGAATAATCAACACGACGATCATAGAAGAGAATTGAAGTACTAATCTGACCACTTGAGTTGATATTACTCCGTGAAGCATTATCCACATTGCTTGAATCATGAGCTTTGAAAATTATCTCCTCAAGTTCCTTCACTTTGGAAGAAAAGCTTGTTCCTCTCTTCAAGAAGATCATTAAGCTTCTTCTGTTGATCAGATCGCATTCGTTGCTCATTCATGATGTCAGTTGATAAGCCTGATAACTTGCTTGTAAGTTTGTTTATTTCAGCCTTAAACGCTTCCTTTTGATCCGCAAAATCTTTCTCCACAAGAGTTGGCTTGTTAGGTTCAGCGATTATCTGTTCTAAAACAGTCTTTTCATGTCGAAGAACCTTCTCTTTTTGTTTAAATTGATGTCTTACATCAGATAACTGATTCTGTAAGGAAACAATCTGCTTTTGAAGTTCAATACTTTTCTTGTCATCAACTTTCCTCTCTGAGTGAACAACTTGGATCTCTTCTTCAAATTCATGCATCATATTCTGATATTTCCCAGCACGGAGACTCGGTTTCTTCAAAGAGTTCTTCATCTGCCTCTCAAACTCCTTCCTGTCAATTACAAACTTTCTTTCTAAGTCAGATATCTTTTGTGACAATTTTTCACTTTTTAATTCAAAAGATTTTCTCTCGTTTACAAAAACATTTCTCTCTTCTTCAAAAACCTTTCTTTCTTTCTCAAAGTTACTTCGCTCAATGATCACAATTTGTTCAAAATCAGTTACTTGCTTTGAAAGCTCCATTACTCTTGATTGAGAAGATATAAGTTTGTTTTCGAAAACCTTGTTATCTTCATCAAGTTCAAGAACTTTCATTTTCAAACATTCATTTTCTTTTCTCAAAGAAGTTACAAGTTTTAAATTGTGAGCATTTCCAAAAGAATGTTTCAATTTTTGATCATGCTCATTTTGCAAATCCTTTTTCAAACTTGTAATTAGACTTCTTTCTTTTGAAAGTGAATCTTCAAGATCAGTAACTTTAATAAGAAGTTCAGCTTGTTGTGAAGGTGTTGATTTCCCATGAGCCACTACTTGTTCTGTGAGGGAAATATTTTCTATCTTAAGTTTCCAAATTATGTCTGTGAACCGAGTGACCATTTGATAGATTGTCTCATAGAAATCTGGGTTTAGGAGACCGTTCACATAAGCATCCACGGTTGCCGTTTGGAACTCTGTGAATTCAGAATCCATTGTTAACTGCAAATAATAAACCAACTCAACAAGAAAAGTTGAGTCAAGTCTGTGCTAAAAATAGTATGAACGAGTTAAAATCCTTTAAACCAAAATAGTTGTATTGGGTTATTCAAGTGCTCATGACCCTCTGATATCATCTCACCTTCTAGATCTACAACGAGCTTTAATCCTTCAATATCTGTCAGGATCGAAATTCTTAAGTCAAGAATTTAACAACTCAGATATATTGTTTAAAAAATTTGCGAAATAACTAAACAATTTTAAAGAACAGATAATGAATTCAAATCACAAGTAATTCTGATCTTCAATCATATGATTACAAACCAAGCCCCAATTTGTTGAACAGACACAACAAATGTCCAAAACTTCTCTAATAGAAGGAAAACAATCTTGAGGCTAAATTCTAAATCGTATGAAAGATACTCTAGCAAAAAAATATCTGTTTTAAAACAGGACTATGACTATATATATACACTACAAGATAACTATGAAAAGGAAATAAATCTTCAACAAAATCTGCTTCATAATTATCTTTAAGTCCTTTCCTTTCGCTTCAAGGATTATACATTCCTTATCTTGATCAGCAGCATCTTCGAAAGCATAAGCAACACTAACTTAGTCTGGAAGTACTAACCAGCACTAGTAACTAGCAGTACTTTCCATCCTTACCAGTAGTAACTTCTTCAACTCTAGTAGTAGTAACTCAGCAGTAGTAATTACTATCAGCAGTAGTAATCACTTTAACTCCAATAGTACTATCTTCTATATCAAACACAACACTAAGTATGTTAGACTAGCAGTACTAACCATACTTAGAGATTTCAGACCCAACAATACCACTTCTAGAAGATTGCATTTATTTTTTGTCTTCTTAGTTTTAAGTATATTGTTATAACTATGTCTGACCCAACCAACACGAAATATAAAATATAAATCGAAGCTGCAAATTATAAACATAACGGTAAAACAAGATTTTTAAATCTAACTAAGTAAGTATATGCCCTATATACTTTGATATTATCCATCTTGGCAGCGTTCAAGTTCATGGAGCAAATGAAAGGCTTAATCAGACTAAATTACGAATCGAAGAATTTGGGCGAATGAAGACCATAAAGAGAGAATTTTGCTTCAAGATTACCATATTTTGGGCCAATACAAAGAAGCATTCCGTGGGCCATAGCCCATGCTGAGCTTTACTTCCTCTTTTAGTAATATTTTAGTCTAATAAGTGTAGTTAAAATGTCAAATCCGTTTTTGGTAAACATTTAAGGTTAGGTGAATGAAGTAGATGAATAAGGAAATAAGGCATGTCTAGATTCATGAAATAAAGGTATGTCTTTAATTCTTGATTGATATTTAAGTCTTAGAATTAAGAAGGGTCTTTTGAATTGTCTTTTGTACCTATAAATAAGTTCTCTTTGTAATCATTTGAGAGGAGCAAGAATTGAGAATAAGAAGTGTATCCACTTTGTTTAGAGTTTTAAACTCTTTATCAAATCTAGAACTTATCAAGCGATAATGTAGCTTGTGGCGTTCGACACTTATCAGTCAACTTGGTGGGTTGATTGTGGTGTGCTCCTATACCAAGGTTCTTGCCTGATTTATAGGCAATGGGTCGCGGTTTCCACCATAACTATGCTAGCAACCATTAGAACGATCGGGCAACACGTGTTCAAACCTGTACTTGTCGGGTGAGATCACATCATACTTACTCAAAATATGGTATGTGCAGGGGTTGGAAATGGAATTGGATATATTCAAGCTTGTTATTTTATTTTAAAATGTAGAGCAATTGTTGTCACAAACACCCCAGGCTTTTGAAATGATATAGAAACAAAACTTATATTCAGTTATTTTTAAGGTGAATTCTATTTGGACCCCCTTGCATGGAAGTGAGAGTAAGTGATGTGAGTGCACAGGTGGGTCCTAGTGGTGGGATCCACTATATTTATGTGAGTAAGGGGAGTCCAAATAGCAACCCCATTTTTAAATATTAATATTAGATGAATAGAATGATTAAGATAATTGTCCATGCCGGCTTTTATGAAATAGCAACTAGATACCATATATTGATAACAATGGCCGACCAAGATACTCACCCTCCCATGCACAATAAACATTGGTTATTACGGAGAATTTATCAAAACAAAGGTGTGCACTTCTTTTTGAGGATCCGCTTGCCAGAGCCACTGTAGTCTGTATGTTTGTGGGTATAGTTTAAAGACGGGCAAGTAAATCGTTACTACTCTTGTCCCATAAATAACTTGCGATCAATTTTTTTGTTTGTTGGAAACCAAGGGCGCCTGGACCAGCTTATACACATATCAACTAATTTCATGAGACTCTAAAGACAATAGACACATACAATCCTTGGTGGCCCGGAAGATACCACCTAAGAGAACTCCACAACCATTTGTTAGTGTTGGATATGTTGAACTTTGATGTATCTCTCTCTCTAAAAGATCTCTTAGAGAGAGAGAGAGGGGGGGGGTTCTTAAATATATACTGGTTTTAGGATCCGTTGTGGACTCCCAACGGTTAGTCAGAGTGATGTTAGCATAAATGGTTCTGTTTTGGATGGAGCCAAGAATATTTGGTCTTGGATTTAGTAAACCAAACGAACCCAATATATCCCATTAGGAGGTAGGCTAACCCAAAGGTTGGACTTACCTTTACCAAGTTTGCAAAAACTTTTATAATGGACCAGAAAAATCACCACTGCTCTCGAGCCATAACGTGCAATAGATGAGTTTGCAATCAGAATTAGTGTAAATTTGGTTCCGAATTCTCTCAACTAAACCAAACTGCAAAATCTTTGAAGCTGAATCAGTCAACTATAGTTCGGATCCATTCCATTCCATGGTTTAGATCATTACTCAAACCACAGAAACAATCAAATCTTTTTGTTAAGAGAATGATTCATATTCTAAGCAAATTTTTATAGAAGTTTTGCGACTCAAATGTAGGTCTTCCCTTCGTTCTTCCGTTATTTAGCCAGGGGGAGGATCAAGAGAAAGCCATGCAAAATTATCTCAAAACCATCATGTATATACGAGAGGCTACAACTGTCTATGACATTCATGTCGCAACACGTACAACCCATGCAAAATAAACTTTTTGTGTCACAAAGGTGCAATGCATGTGCGTGAAATGCAAATGTGCCATTTAAATGCTACACTGCTCTAATGCCCATAATCGATCACATGTCAAGGTGTGCTGCCGCAATTGTTCAAATTATGTTTTTGCCTCCAAAAATTATTCGTAGCAACCAGATTTGTATAATAAAGCTACACAAATCATAACCCGAACGAGTTGCAAGCCCCGAAAGACAAAAAATGGTTAAGAAAAGACAACCATTGTTCAAGAACCATCGAGGATGATATATTGACAGTCATGGGAGAAGACGATAAATATTACGCTAAGATTTA